>JAUMJK010000483.1:600000-790942 GCA_033558105.1 Coccyzus lansbergi
TGATTCTATTTAGGGCAAAGGAGTTACAAAAATTCTTCACATTGCTAATTTTATGCTGCATCAAATCTTCAAATCTTTCCTAGTTCGCGGTTTCACGCCGTGATAATCAACCCATCTTTGCCCCATTTTTAGCAAAGACCATCAGAATTTATTGTAATGAAAGTTAGGAGCTTCTCCAAGAAGAAAAATAGCATTTTTCTCCCATGACGACAGCATTTCCCAAATGCCAATGACATTGCAACGGTAATTGAACAGTTTCTCACTAAGGGTGTTTGTCTCCTTCAAGCAGCTTTCACACTCAACCTCTGTGCAGCTTTCCTGAAGCCTTAATCCACAGTCAGGCCCTGAGGCATCTCCTTAGAGGAAAAGGAAGACGATGACATCAGAGACCTGGGAAGAAGTTAGAAATTTTCTTCCATAATCAAGAGAAGACAACTCCTCTTTGACATAGTGCTGTGTACATGATATGCAAACAGAGTAAATTCTGTCCATCCAAAGAATTCCCTCAAATTATCTTATGGGGTTTTTTGCTGTACTTTTGCCCCTTTAGACCACTTGTCTGTGCGGAATAAAATGACTGTGATTTTCCTCAGTGCTTACCTGCTACCATGTCATTAAAACTTTTTTTTTATCCCCAGACTCATGGAATCATAGAACAACCAGGTTGGAAGAGACCCACCGGATCATCGAGTCCAACCATCGAGTCATTTTCAGAAAACCTTAAATGCAGTTTTAGGTTGATCGCAATCCACTTTAAATGCAGTTTTAAAATGCTGTTTCAACCAACTGCCAGTTTTCATGGTTCTACAGACATATTTAATTCTTAAAATAATGAAAACCGGGACAATCAGAAAAAAAGGCAGGTTTCTGTGGGCATGGGTGCTACGATGCAATAAGAAAAGTACACATAACCCACACCTAAAAATGGAGTCTTCAAGCCTCTCTACTCAAAGTCTCATTAAACTTCAATTTATTTCTGTTGTGTTTCTGTGTCCCAACATCAACCTCCTTAACCCTTCACCTTTCCGAGATGTAAAATTAACAATCCTGACATTTGCGGGATATTGCTTTAAAAATGCCAGCAGGGGGAAATGAAAAACTAGAAACAGAACAATACTTATCACTCGCAAGGATTTGGCCGTGATAAATGCTAACATTACCGCTGACAAAATTATACACCTGGAAGTATTTTTCTCTTCAAAGCAGAAGTTTCTGTGTTTCTGGCAGGTGACATTTATATAAAATGCACGAAAGGAATTACTATGGTAACAAAAAAAATATATGAAAAGAAAGGATTATTTTTTTCTATTTCATTTTTCCCTCGGAATAGGTTATCTCGGAGCATGAATAAACGTCTTTATTCCGTTTCCTTTCCTCTGCTATGGAGCTCTCTCAACGATTGCTCTTTGGCCGGGGGTGCTGGGCTGTCCCCGAACCTCCAACCAAGAGGCGTTTTGCTGCTTTGTGCTTCAGCTCGAGGCTGCACATGGCAAGCGTAATGCTAAGGGGATTCCAAAGACAGACGGTTTCAAACCACCTAGAATCATAGAATAGTTAGGGTTGGAAGGGACCTTAAAGATCATCTAGTTCCAACCCTCCTGCCAAGGGCAGGGACATCCCACTAGATCAGGCTGCCCAAGGCCCTGTCCAACCTGTCCTTGAGTGCCTCCAGGGATGGGGCAGCCACAAATGGCCTTGGTAACCTGTTCCAGTTTCTAACCACTCTCCTGGTGAAGAAATTCCTCCTAATGTCTAATTCCTCCTAATCTGCTCCTGTTCCCCCTTGTCCTTTCGCTCATTTCAGAGCTAAGGGAAAGCTGATGGGCAACTGATTTGCCTCTGAGGATCAGCCTCAGTGCGAAAATGTAGCATGTAGCCCTCTGTATTATGTATCCCCTTTCACTGCGTTTCCCAGCAGGATTCTGCAGTCACCTCAGGGTCAGGAGAGGCGAGTGAAGTAATTATCTATGGAGTTTGGGAGCCCAGATGCATTAAACAAGTTTGTAATTTCTTGGAGAGACTTTCCCTGGAAAAGAGGAGAGGAGCAGGTCCAGGGAGGTGATTCTCCCTCTGGACTCAGCACTGGGGAGGCCACTCCTTGAATCCTGTGTTGAGTTGTGGGCCCCTCAGCACAAGAAGGATGTTGAGGCTCTGGAGAGAGTCCAGAGAAGAGTAACGAGGCTTGTGAGAGGCTGGAGAACCTATGAGGAGCGGCTGAGGTAGCTGGGGGTGTTTATCCTGGAGAAGAGGAGGCTGAGGGGAGACCTCATTGCTCTCTCCAACTACCTGAAGGGAGGTTGTAGAGAGGAGGGAGCTGGGCTCTTCTCCCAAGGAACAGGGGACAGGATAGAGGGAATGGCCTCAAGCTCCAACAGGAGAGATTTAGGCTAGAGATTAGAAGGAAGTTTTTTACAGAAAGGGTGATTGGGCATTGCAATAGGCTGCCCAGGGAGGTGGTTGATTCCCCTTCCCTGGAGGTGTTTAAGGGACGGGTAGATGAGGTGCTGAGGGACCTGGTTTAGTGTTTGATAGGAATGGTTGGACTCGATGATCTGATAGGTCTCTTCCATCTTGGTTGTTCTATGATTCTATGATTCTATAAATATTTGCATGTCCTGCTTCAAAATCTACTACTTGGCCATTCATCTGCTGCAGTTAGAAAGATGAGGAAGGAGGGAGGGAAAAAAAGGGAAGAAGAAAAGGGCACTCCATGTTATGGAGCTGCCTTAATAAAGAATGGGCAAAGTACCTAGAAAGAAAGGATTCCTAAGAGAGACAGTTTCAAACCACCAAGGAAAAATATTAGACACATTCCACCGCCGACCGACCTCTTGGGATATTTAAATTAGATTGAGGAGGAAAAAAAACCTGGTGGTAAATACACCTCCCTGTAGGGAACAATCCCAAAGGAGATGGAAAACCCTATTAGTTGTACTTCCATTCCTCAGTAAATTACAGGATTCTGAGCTAACAGACATATAGCTCCGTGCTGCTGGAATAAGAACGTTTTATTGATTTCCAGCTCCCTCATAAACATGAAATACTTTAATTACCAAATAATCCATTTTGCATTTTGCAGGCAGCCATGTGCTGAGCAACATAAACCTAATGAAACAGCACCTGCCTAGAAGAAATGAAATATATTCCTGCAAGCAGAGAGTACCTGGGGTGTCCTTGAGGCCCTATTGCTTTGGGAAGGCGCCAGGGGCAAAAATTAAAGCCCAGACTGCACCAAAGGGCTGCTTCAACATCCAGCTTTTGAAACTCCTAGAGATTAAACACGAGGGCAGGAATCCCCAACCAATAGCAGCACTTTGGAAATGCTCAGAAAATCTCCCCTGGCGGAGCTTGAGGCCATTCCCTCTTGTCCTGTCCCCTGTCCCTTGGGAGAAGAGCCCAGCTCCCTCCTCTACACAACCTCCTCTCAGGTAGTTATAGAGAGCAATGAGGTCTCCTCTCAGCCTCCTCGTCTCCAGGATAAACACCCCCAGCTCTCTCAGCTTAGTGTTGTCTGCAAACCTGCTAAGGGTACACTCAATGCCTTCATCCAGGTCACTGATGAACCTGGATGAACCCTTTCATTTCATGTAAACAAAACCACTGCTCTCCTCATCTCACCCTCATCAAATGCCACATGGCAGCCTTGGCTGTCGCGCTAACGGCTCCACACTTGCACGCAGCACATTCCCTTTCTCGTTACAAGCAAGCATCGCTAACCCACTTCACAGGCAAAGACGTAGATAGACGGAGAGGTCGTAGCCACAGCAAGCGTGAAAGATCAACACAAATATTTCTTGGCTCTGTCAACAAGGGCAAACGCATGTTAAAGCATCTGAGGTTTGTACGTGGTACAGAGAACCTGTAATACAACAGCTGAGCATCCAAGGCTGCTCCATCTCCTAAAGCCAGGCCGGAATCACAGATTACAGATAAAACTGAGAGTTCTCCCCATGTGGCAGAGCTCCACGGCCTCCCCAGCTGTGCTCGCAGCTCCACATTAAATATCCTAAAAAGACAGGGATTCAAAATGCCAACTTGTTGCTTACGTAAAAATCATATCCTGTGGTATTCAAATTACAGCTCTACTCTAGGAATGCAGTTTTAAAATCTGCAAGAAACAAATTAATCACTGCAAAGAAAAAAAAATCTTCTGCTTGCTTTATTTTATTTAAGATTCGGGATGAGTTATGGCCTTTTCTCAAGATTAAGTAACGCAACAAAATTGAACTCGGGTTTAATCTCCTTTTTCTACTTGCTTTCATTTCCCAGCCCAGATATTCATTCCCTGAATGAATATCTAAAATATTTTGAAAAACCTTGTAGTTAGCACCTCAACGAACTCCACCAGAAAACTCCTTTAAAATATTTTAAGGTCGTTGTCTTTCATTCTGCTAACAGCAACAGAACAAAGGATAAAAAAAAAAACAAAACCCACTTTGTTTTGCTGTGGTTTTCTTGAAGCAGAGTTACCTCTAACCACACCATCAGCACCTGTACATTAACATGTGGAGTAAATCCACAATAAATAGATGGAAATAGCATTTACAAAAGAAATGAAGTAGCAAGTCATCTCAATGCACCTCTCAAGGTCTTCTGCTGGCTGTTCCCCTTGTGAACACAACCATTCTGAGTGGGATGCTTATATCAATACCAAGGAAAAGTCACCTGGACTAAAACTGCAAAGCTTTTGGCTGCAGATACACAACTAATAGGTTGCCCAGAGCAGAGGTGGCTGCCCCATCCCTGGAGGGGTTCATGACCAGGTTGGATGGGGCTTGAAGCACCAGATCCACTGGGAGGTGTCCCTGCCCGTGGCAGAGGTGGCACTGGATTACCTTTAGGGTCCCTTCCAACCCAACCCATTCAAGAGAAGAATCCCACTTGCTCTGAGTGTTGATGCACTGCGACATTTCATCACATTGTACCTGGAAATTAGCACATAAACATCCAAGCCTCACTCACCCTTCTACTTAAGTGGTTCCTCAAATGTACCAACCCTCACTTCTCCCCATTGACATTTCTTTCTTCTAGAGACAAAAAAAAAAAGCTAAATATAGCTCAGATAGAGCATGTGAGGCACCCACAGGGCTGTACTTGTTCCGTACCCCTCCACATTCTCCCAGCATCTGGCATCTGAACATTGTTCGGTGCATTGAGCACTGCAGCAGGAGAAGATGACCCCATGCCCAGAGCACCAGAGCCCATCAGAGCTCTCTTTTATTTTTCCTTCTCGCTGTTGGACTAAAGAGCAAGCTCAAAGCCTGGGAAAGGAGGCTGAAGGGCAGCCAACTGAAGGGCAGCAGCACAACAGTGTGGCAGCTCTTGCCAGATGTGGCTGTGGTCAGAGGCCTGCCCAGGGCTACAGCAGGAGGGACACTGCTGAATTTTCTGCCTCCTGACTCACAGAATCATAGAACAACCAGGTTGGAAGGGACCCATCGGATCATCGAGTCCAACCATTCCTATCAAACACTAAACCATGTCCCTCAGCACCTCATCCACCCGTCCCTTAAACACCTCCAGGGAAGGTGAATCAACCACCTCCCTGGGCAGCCTATTCCAATGCCCAATCACCCTCTGTGTAAAAAACTTCCTCCTAATCTCTAGCCTAAATCTCCCCTGGTGGAGCTTGAGCCATTCCCTCTTGTCCTGTCCCCTGTCCCTTGGGAGAAGAGCCCAGCTCCCTCCTCTCCACAACCTCCTTTCAGGTAGTTGTAGAGAGCAATGAGGTCTCCCCTCAGCCTCCTCTTCTCCAGGATAAACACCCCCAGCTCTCTCAGCCGCTCCTCATAGGACCTGTTCTCGAGCCCCTTCACCAGCTTTGTGACTCTTGCAGGGGACACTGGCCTTTGAGCTGCCCTGGAAAACCTCAGCCAACAATAAAACACAGCCACCATCAGAAAGAATTGTTGCAGTTTCAAGGACTTCATCCTGATGGTTTTAGAGCTTTAAAGTTTCGGAACAAATCTGGCTTAACACCCACACTTAAAAACGCAAGTAAGTTTCCAACAGCAAGCTCTTCCCCTGTATTTATTGAACATTTAAGACTCTTATGCGCTAAGCCCGTTATCCAGGAGGGAGGAGAGTTGTGGGAAGAGGCAAAGTGAGCATTTCCATGCAAAATGCATGAATCTTGATAGTTTTCTCTAGTCCGTTGTATGCATATTTCATCGATTCATTACGGCATCTACTGCATCCCTAAGTCAAATAAGCACAATTGTCCAAATGAAATGACCAGCTTGATGCACAGAAAACAGATGCTGCTGCAGGAATACTGACGCTCTCCAAAATAAAACTGCCCCGCGGGGTCGGTCAGAAGGAAAAATACAAGGACGACACAATTATTTCCACAGCATCTGCATGAAGGCTGAACGGCTGCTCAAACAATTGCAGCAGCTGAGCTACAAACTCTGCTTTCAGCATAGCACTAAGTCACCTCCAAAATGAAAGTTCATAGATAACGGAAGACAAATACCGTAAGGCTTGTGCAGAAGTATAAAATAAGTTGGCCGATACCGATGCAAATGGGTTTTCATCTAAAATCAGCGGCAGACTTAACCCTAAGTAAGGCACAATTGTTTACAAGCATGGATACACAGAGATTCAAAAGCGTTATCGATTTTGCTGAACGTAAGCCTGAACAATGAATAACAATAACCTCTTCTTTCTTGAGATTCAGATAAAAGACAGATGGTAGACCTGAACGCTAAGTTTTGAGCATCAAAATGCAATTCTAAGCTTTCAAAAGAGAGAATTCACAAGGACTGCCAGGACAGTGCTCCAGTCGAGAACAGGAGCAACTCCAGCATCTCTCAAACCAGGTATCACACAAAGAACCCTCTGAGGGTGTGACCTGGGTTTCTTTTGGGTAAAAGGGATCGGAACAGGCTGGATCCATGGGCTGAGACCAATGGGATGAGGTTTAATGAGGCCAAATGGCGGATCCTGCACTTGGGGCACAACAACCCAGAGCAGCTCCAGACTGGGAGAAGTCTGGCTGGAAACTGCCTGGAGGAGAAGGACCTGGGGAGGTTGATTGAACAGGAGGAGTCAGCAGTGGCCCAGGTGGCCAAGAAGGCCAATGACATCTTGGTTTGGATCAGACACGGTGTGACCAGCAGGTCCAGGGAGGTTCTTCTCCCTCCAGCGGGAGGTGAGGGGTGGGACTGAATGGGCTTGGAGGGCCCTTCCAACCAAAACCATTCCATGATTCTCTGTGAATCCTAGATGCAGTGAAGGTGCAGGCAAATAACTTGAACTCTATCTGGACTGATAAACAACTCTGGATGAAAAAGTATTTCCAAGAATTAATGAACATAGTATTTAGCAACATTACTAAGACCCAACATAATAATTTTCTCTCTGCTCTTACAGGAGTCACCACTGCAGTGGGAAATCCATTGGTTAAACAGCACAGAATTTCGAGGATGAATCCCTGCAAAAAACTAAAATCCAAGATCAGGCAGCGTGATGCTTCAGAAAGTGGAGACTCCATTCAAACAGACCCCTGATTTCAACAGAAATGCCTATATTCAGGCAATATTTCAAATACTAATGCAAATCAATGTGTACTTATTTGTCCCCCATCTCACACCTCAAATAAAAGCATGAAAGTTTGCGTTAGACACTAAACCAGGTAAACTCCCAGTGGCAGATGATAACTCAGAAGGTATCCCTGGCCTCACTGGAAAATGTGTCTATCCTTTATGTGGGCAGGATGGTAAAAACCCTTTCAAACACGTCACCTCAAAGGGCCGAGGAGCTTTCATTCCATCTGGCTGACAGTTTTCAGATAAAACATTTTTTAACAGATAAAGGCACTTTGTCAAAACCTAAACGTTTATGCAAAACAGAACTTAACATGATCCCTCGACACGTTTTTGGTGCAGATGATTTCAAACCTTCTATTGTCATAAGTGAAAACTGAAGTCTCACTACAAGTGAATTTTCAGGGGGGAAAAGCTAATTAAATGAAAAATAAATGCAATTTTTTTTTTTTTTTTGCTTCTAAGATTTGCAGATTTTGAGGCAGCAACACAGTTCAGGACACAGTTTTTCAAATTTGATAGGAATGGTTGGACTTGATGATTCGATGGGTCTCTTCCAACCTGGTTGTTCTATGATTCTATGAAATAAAAAGCAGGTCCAAACATCACCTCCCAACTCGACATTACTGCGGATCACACAGAGTAACAACCTCTCAGCATTAAAACTCCACGTGATAAACAGGTTTTCCATCTCGTGTGCATCAAGAAGTCATGGAAAATTTCCAAGGGGCAAAAAAAAAATTTCTGGAAGCTCCACAGATTGATATTTACAGCAGTTATCTTTCTCACCACCGGTTCACCTCTGCTCTTCCACAGAGCTAGCCAAGTCACGTAAGAATAAAGAAAAAAAGGATTGAAACTTCTGAATTTTTTTCAGGCTGATACTGAGACACTTCTGGTTTTTAAACTGAAAGTTAATTTTCTGCCTGGCCTCCTTCAGAAAACAATGAGTTCGTGGCTGCAAAAAAGACCTTGACCAGGCAGTCACTGACCACATGAATAATAAAAGCTCATCATATCATAGAATCATAGAATAACCAGGTTGGAAGAGACCCATCGGATCATCGAGTCCAACCATTCCTATCGAACATTAAACCACGTCCCTCAGTAACTCATCTACCCGTCCCTTAAACACCTCCAGGGAAGGGGAATAAACCACCTCCCTGGGCAGCCTATTCCAATGCCTTAAATCACCTTACTCTTTGAGCATTATCCACTTATTCCACCCCCGGCGACACTCTCTATGCTGTTATTCATGTTTTTCACCATGAAAATGGTTCTCTTAGCCATCCTGCTCAGTTCCCTGCAAACTTGCGAACACCAGCTCCTTCTGGCAGCCTCGAAGCACAGAGTATCCTTCATATGAGTTCAAAGATACCTGCTGACCTTGTAATTTCTCATTCAAAGAAATGTTTTAAAACTTACAGTTACCAACCCCTCATTAGCTGGTGATAGGGTCTCCACAGAGCTGATAGGAATGGTTGCACTCGATGATCCGATGGGTCTCTTCCAACCTGGTTGTTCTATGATTCTATGATTGTTCTATGATTTTAATGAGCACTGACTGGAGTCAACGCACACTGCTCTAAAGACTCCAACAAATACATTTGTTACTGCTCTAAAGACTCCAATAAACCCATTCATTATGTATCAAAGAATTCACACTATCTTTTTAGCAATGTTTGTTTACCTTTCTATTTCTGTCCATCTCCAGAAAGGATATTAGAGCCCATTACGCCTCCAACAATGAAGGGCAACGGAGGTCTCAAGCATGTCTGGTCGAAACCACCAGAGACAGACACCACTTCCAGAACGTGTCATACAAGTAACACGCATCAGAGTGTATTACACTCTATGTGCTGTTTCCAGCACAGTATCAATTAGAAAAGCATAAAAAATAGGTCGTTAGCAGATAAATAGATAACTAAACATAAGACTGCACAACACACCCCATCCTTACCATTGCCATTTCTTAATAGAAAGATACAGATGATTCAGTGCTTATTATCACCCTTGACTTCCAGCTATCATTTCAGGTCATTATCGCGTTCTCGCTGTCCTTGATAAGGCTCTTTCTGACCCTCCAGCAGGGAATCATAGAATCACCAGGTTGGAAGAGACCCACCAGGTCATCGAGTTCAACCATTCCCATCACACACAATGCTGCCCTCCAGCCAAGGCTCATCACGGGTTTCAGATGTCAGCTCCTCGAACACTCTTGACACCAAACATTTGAAAACCCAAATGCAAGCGTAACAAAATAGAATCATAGAACAATCAGGTTGGAAGAGACCCATCGATCATCGAGTCCAAACATTCCCATCAAACACTAAACCATGTCCCTCAGCACCTCGTCCACCCATCCCTTAAACCCCTCCAGGGAAGGTGAATCAACCACCTCCCTGAGCAGCCTATTCCAATGCCCAATGACCCTTTCCGTGAAAAACCTCCTCCTAATCTCTAGCCTAAATCTCCCCTGGTGGAGCTTGAGGCTGTTCCCTCTCGTCCTGTCCCCTGTCCCTTGGAAGAAGAGCCCAGCTCCCTCCTCTCCACAACCTCCTTTCAGGGAGTTGGAGAGAGTAATGAGGTCTCCTCTCAGTCTCCTCTTCTCTAAGCTAAACACCCCTAGTTCTCTCAGATGTTCATCATAGGGCCTGTTCTCCAGCCCCTTCACCAGCTTCGCTGGTCTTCTCTGGACTCACTCCAGAGCCTCAACATCCTTCTTGTGCTGAGGGGCCCACAACTCAACACAGGATTCAAGGAGAGGCCTCCCCAGTGCTGAGTCCAGAGGGAGAAGAACCTCCCCTGGACCTGCTGGTCACACCATTCCTGATACAAGCCAGGATGCCATTGGCCTTCTCGGCCCCCTGGGCCACTGCTGTTAATGACATGACATGAGATGTTAATGACAGATGTCACGGAGCAATAAGGCAATTGACGAGTGACTTGAAATCCAGTAAAAATAACCGGTTACTTAAAGATAAACCAAAAAAAAAACCCCACAAAATGGCTTTACTGAGCCCCATCAGAAGTCCACCCAGCCATGCCTCCAGCTTCTGCCTTGGCCAGCAGCAGGTTGCTGGTGGAACCAGCTGGAATTGGCTCTGCAGACACTGGGAAGCTTCTCGCAGCACCCTCCTCCCTGCTACCTCCACCTGGCCACACAAAGCCAATACCTAAGTGCAGCCAAGCAAACGGCTTTGCATACAAAAATATTCACTAAGGCATTTTAAAACATATTCTAGAGCAATTTATTATCTCTATATGCTTTAAAACCAGTTTGCATGTGAAACAATAACTGCTGAATATTTAAAGTAATTCCTCTAAGTAAGGAACCTGAAAAATTGCTCTGGTTGCAACAAATCTACGGAAACAGTCAAAACTATGAATAATAGAAAACAGGATGAGTTCACTAGCAAACTGTAAGAGAAAGAGATAAATTCTATAATGTGGTCTTTGCTCTCTATTCTTTCTCCTCCTCTTCTTCCAGTTACTTGGCAATACATCCCTGGAGGGGTTCAAGGGCAGGTTGGATAGGGCTTGGAGCCCCTAATCCAGTGGGAGGTGTCCCTGCCCATGGCAGGGGTGGGATTGGGTGGGCTTTGAGGTCCCTTCCAACCCAAACCATTCCACGATTCTCTGATTTTATCTGTCTTGAAATAAATTTTATAACAGTTATGCATAAAGAAAGAGACTCCAGAAATCAAGTTAAATGTAGGAGTCGATTGGCCTTCCCATCCAAGCTCCTTTTCCGCAGTCAGCTTCCATCTCATAACTACTCGGGATCATAAAACGCTGCAATCTCTCTCTGAGCAACAGTTGTTATTTGGCTTCTACGATGGTTTCGAGTACCAGATTGCACTGACTTATAGGAATCCAGAGTACAGTATGTTTTTCTAATACTTGGCAATTTGCGAAGTTAAAAATACGAAATATGAAAATCAAACGCGTCTCTAATCTTTAACAGCCAGTTCTGCATCGGAAGCTGTAGGTTTTTTATTAGGATGTTTGTATTTCAGAACCATCTACTCATTAATTTCTAAGAATAGAGAGAGACGTGTGCTGCATCTGAAGCTGGAGGGTTTGTTTTATCCTTTCAGATCACTTACACGGGCAGAGCCCCTCGATGGCAGATCTGAAAGCTTTATTTACATCGCAAGCAAATAAGACTCAGGGTGTAAAGCCTGAATGCATTGCAAGACACTCAGGCTACCCAGGACCTGCAGAATCATAGAAGAGTTTGTGTCGGAAGCGTCCTTAGAGATCATCTAGTTCCAACACCCATTCTCCCTTCCAATTCATTCCTTAGAGAAAGGGGGAGCAGCCACATCTTAGAGGGGCAATTCCTGCCTCTCCTAGGGATGTTGTTTTCATAGAATCACAGAATGGTTGGTATTGGAAGGGACTTCCAAGCCCATCCAGTGCCACCCCTGCCCTGGGCAGGGACACCTCCCACGGGATCAGGGGCTCCAAGTCCCATCCAGCCTGGTCTCGAATCCCTCCAGGGATGGGGCAGTCACAGCTTCCCTGGACAACCTGTTCCAGGACCTCCCAACCCTCAGAGTGAAGAAATTCCTCCTTAAATCTAGTCTAAATGGTAGATGAGGTCCTGAGGGACATGGTTTAGTGTTTGATGGGAGTGGTTGAACTCAATGATCCGATGGGTCTCTTCCAACCTGGTTGTTCTATGATTCTAAATCTTCCCCTCTCCAGTTTATACCAATAAAGCATCTACCTCCCTTTTCTCCAGTCCTTATCCCACACGACTTTCCTACACCAAGGAGCCTGTGGACTGGCATTGTGCACAAAGCACATCACAGTTCCATTAGCATTTAAATTCCAAAGGTTTGAAGCATACCCGAGCACTGCAGTGTTTGCTCAGCCTGCACCACACACTCTGTATATTTTATGACACACTTAAACCAATGCAAATAGTCACATATTAAAAATCGCCTACATGGGGAGTCAGATCCAGTGTTACACCATGCGAGGGAATAAAAACAGTCACTGGGTAACCTGACTCTGACCTGAGCTCTTCAGGTGTGCAACTTGAAAACAAATTAAACCTCAGTACAAGCAACTTAAAATACTTTGGTAGATCATAGAATCATAGAACAACCAGGTTGGAAGAGACCCACTGGATCATCGAGTCCAACCATTCCTATCAAACACGGTCAGGGACACCTCCCACCGGATCAGGGGCTGCAATGCTGATCCAATCTGGCTTTGAACATCTTAAGGGATGGGGCAGCCACCTCTGCTCTGGGCAACCTCACCACCCTCATGGTTCAGAAATTTCTCCTCACGTCCAGTCTAAATCTGCCCCTCTCGAGTTTATATCCATTGCTCCTCGTCCTAAGATGCAGCGATGCTGCTCTTGGTGAAGCGTCACTACCGTGGTTCTGTCAGCTACCAGGGACACAATGGGTATTATCCTCACGGCCTAAATTAGAAACAAATCTGCTGTTGCTACAAACAACAGAGCAGCCAATCAGTGCCTAACGCACTTTTGGAACATCAGAAAGTTGAAAACACGGAGCCAGAGTTGAATCTGAATTAAAGCAGTGACTTTGAGAACATCACTTACAGACCAGAGAGAGTGGAAGTGATACAACAGGCTTAAGCCTTTATATTTAAGAAAATACTACATTAACTCAAGGTACTAACGGAACAGAAAGAACACAGATATTAGACCAAGGATGCACAGAAAATCTTTAGGCTTAAAACGAGTGATGTAGAGAGATGGTTACTCTTATCAGCACTACTACTACTTATCAATGCTGATAGCACCGCAGTATCTTACAGTCCATGAAAACCACAGGGCTTTGATTTAACAACACTTGCCACATACTGCAAAAATGTCAATTTAAAGAATCATAGAACAACCAGCTTGGAAGAGACCCATCAGATCATCGAGTCCAACCATTCCTATCAAACACTAAACCATGTCCCTCAGCACCTCATCTACCCGTCCCTTAAACATCTCCAGGGAAGGTGAATCAAACACCTCCCTGGGCAGCCTGTTCCAAGGCCCAATGACCCTTTCTGTGAAAAACCTCCTCCTAATCTCTAGCCTAAATCTCCCCTGGTGGAGCTTGAGGCCATTCCCTCTCCCCCTGTCCCCTGTCCCTTGGGAGAAGAGCCCAGCTCCCTCCTCTCCACAACCTCCTTTCAGGTAGTTGTAGAGAGCAATGAGGTCTCCCCTCAGCCTCCTCTTCTCCAGGATAAACACCCCCAGCTCTCTCAGCCGTTCCTCTTGTTCTCCAGCCCTTTCCCCAGCTTCGTTGCTCTTCTCTGGACTCACTCCAGAGCCTCAACATCCTTCTTGTGCTGAGGGGTTCACAACTAAACACAGGATTCAAGGAGCAGTCTCACCAGTGCTGAGTACAGAGGGAGAATCACCTCCCTGGCCCTGCTGGTCACACCATTTCTGATCCAAGCCAGGATGCCATTGGCCTTCTTGGCCACCTGGGCACACTGTTGGCTCATGGTTAGTCGGTTGTCGACCAACACCCCCAGGTCCCTCTCCTCCTGGCAGTTTTCCATCCAGACTTCTCCCAGTCTGGAGCTCTGTATAGGGTTCTTGTGCCCCAAGTGCAGGACCTGACATTTGGCCGTGTTAAACCTCATCCCATTAGACTCAGCCCATGGATCCAGCCTGTTTAGGTCCCTTTGCAGAGCCTCCTGACCCTCCAGCAGATCCACATTTCCACACAGCTTAGTGCCATCTGCAAACTTGCTAAGGGTACCCTCAATGCCCTCATCCAGGTCACTGATGAAGACTGGTGAGAGAACACTGATAATAAACATTTCATCGTACAGTTAGATTTTATACCACATAACTACTAAAGGATTAACAACTATTACTTAAGAATTCAATGAAAATAAGAGTGATAGATCACCAGTCGTGAGTGGTTGGGCTGAGAGGGGAAGCATGTTTAACTACCAAACCCCAGTAAGAGGAGTGAACACCACTCGCCAACCAGCCCTGTGGCCTCTGGTGAGAAGGTTCTCATTTTGGAGACCCACCTGCTATGCACAGCAGCGATTTATTAGGGAGACTGTCCATTAAAACTCCGCAAAACCACCTCCGGATATTTAGTAAAGAGCCTCTCAAGACCTTCCTTCCTCCGTAAGGCGTTGGATCATGCAATTAGCACAGTCACTACTCAGAAGTAAAACAGTTTTCCTGAAGCGCTCACCCTGCCAGGGTTTTACTTGCCAAATAGCTTTAGCTCTTATCACTTTCATGGAAAAAAAAAAACACAATTATTTGCAGCTCTACCACTTCAATTAAAAAAAAAAAAAAAGCTTTTCCAATCTCCCGAGTTTGCTTTTTCTCCCCGAGAAAGAACATAGGGTTATGTCATAGTAAAGATCCTGAACCCAAAGCTGTGCATCCTTCCATTTTTCATATATTTTCCCAAGATGCCCTTTCCTGGGAGCATTATGCATATCTCATCGGAAACAGCTGACAAATGGCTGCGGCCGTCCCCACAAGGTCCCATGATGTAATGTGCCATTTATTCACTCTCTCTATCCCATTTGGCACCTTATTATTCTTCTCTATGTTTTGAAAAACAATCCTGTCCACTACTTAATGCAAGAAAAAGTAGTGATAGACACGCCTCGAATCAGAAGCAGAGAAGCCTTTAAAGTCAGAACTTTGCTCATCTTCCTGCTTCCTGAGTGCTACTGCAATTATTTAATTATTCAAGAAAGTAGCAAATAGTTGTGTTTCACCTTGAAAGCCCCGAAGGCTCTGGACTGACACGAGCCAGCTCCAAGGACCTCCTCCCTCCCCCTGGCTCAGCTGCGGAACAGCTCACGTAATGGGTTTTCATCAGCAAAAAGGCAGCACTGGAGAATTGCCTCCGTCGCATCCTTCGCCGGGAGCCAACCTGGCTGCCGTTTGGGGAGAGAAGAGCAGGGGCAGGGGGAGCAGCAGCCCACGGTCTGGCAGGAATGGTTGGACTCGATGATCCCATGGGCCTCTTCCAATCTGGTTGTTCTATGATTCTATTATCCTTCACCCTTCGACCAGCCCTCTGTGCCAGAAGGGAGAGAGAACCCCAGGAGCAGCACATGGGGGCAAAACCTTCCAAGGAAAAGGGACACTCAGCTCACTCCGAGTGATGGAATCGCCCATCCTACTTCTCTTCCTTTTGGACAGAGAAAGAAAAAGCCCCAAACCGAATAAAGGATAAATTATAAACTCAAGTCCGACTTAGAAGGTGCTTCAATTAGGTGTTACCAGAAAGGCAGGAAGAGTGGTTTGGGTTGGAAGGGACCTTAAAGATGATCCAGTGCCACCTCTGCCATGGGCAGGGACACCTCCAACTGGATCAGGGGCTCCAAGCCCCATCCAACCTGGCCTGGAACCCCTTCAGGGATGGGGCAGCCACAGCTTCCCTGGACAAACCTGTTCTAAGGGCTCCCCCTCCTCACACCAAAACATTTCTTCCCAAGATCTCATCTCCATCTCCCCTCTTCCAGCTGAAAACCACTCCCCTCGTTCTTCTGCCTCCTCCAACGCTTTGTTTGCAGTCGGACCTCGGCCAAGCCAGAGCTCTACCCAGGGCTGTGCCAGGTATTTCCACGGAACCGTTAGCCAAATGCCCAAACCGAAAAGGTCACTCCAGGGAAATCTGAACTGCCGTAAGAGCCATTTGTCTTGATGTTCCGCACACTCTGTTAATGATGGACTGAACAACACCGTGCCCGCACCCAGCTGACAGGAATTCTAACCTGATTAAATGTCCCAGGATGTTTTAATACCCTTAAATGGAATTTTCATGGCCTCCTCTGCACACATAATATTAATACAGACCCATCAAAGAAACCACAGACACGCATAACAGCTCATCAATTTGTAGCCAGGCACTTCTGACCTTGAAAAATCAGCTGTCTTTCAGATTAATGCCGCTATGTTTTGGGCAGAAAAAAAAAAAGAAGCTATAAAATGATAATGCTTATTTTTGTCACGTGTGAGCACCACAGCAGGGAATAAAGGCCACGTTGCTGGCTCTGTATTGATACTGCTGTCAACCTCTGACATCTGAATTAGAATCTGAGGGACCTGCTTCTAATAAAAACCCACTTAGACGTTAACATTTCGGCTCCAGCAGATCATGAGACGCGCTGCAAGCAGGAAGATGGTGTTTAGCCCGACTCCCACTCCCCCATCGGCGGGTTTGCACGTGTCCTGTCCTTCACAGGAGACCCCAAAGCACTTAAAAACCAGCTCTGGTTTTGTACCACCACATCCACCCACAGAAGGGGTCAAAGGCTCATCGGGGAAGAGGCGGTGAAGGGAAAGGACGAGTGAGAGATACGAGCTCTGAAAGAGGAGGCTGCACAGACTGTCCTGGTGATAAATTAATAAACATCCAGGGAACAGGAACCTGTGTAACCTTGGGGAGCAGATTTACAGATGAGTAAAGTGGGAAAGAAAGGGACAAAATGAGGATGAAGGCTATTAGGAAAGAGAATTGTCATACTAGAAAGAAGCTAACAGGCTCTCAGGTCTGGCCTTAGGACATGAGACACAGAAACACTAAAGTAAGAGGAACTGCAAATAATTTCAGAACATAGAACAACACATCCATGTACAACTGAGGAGACCCAGTGCAGACAGCCTTACAAACACATTTTTAATTTCTTTCTTTTTCCTTTCAGTATCAAATGGCTCCCACTATTGGTTATTTCTGAGGAGTTTGCCTCTTGGAGCTGTTCAACTTGCATAAATAACCAAATGTGCATCCAGCCAGATAGAATCATAGAACAACCAGGTTGGAAGAGACCCATCGGATCATTGAGTCCAACCATTCCCACCAAACACTAAACCATGTTCCTCAGCACCTCATCCACCCGTCCCTTAAACACCTCCAGGAAGGGGAATCAACCACCTCCCTGGGCAGCCTGTTCCAATGCCCAATGACCCTTTCTGTGAAAAACCTCCTCCTAATCTCTAGCCTAAATCTCCCCTGGTGGAGCTTGAGGCCATTCCCTCTTGTCCTGTCCCCTGTCACCTGGGAGAAGAGCCCAGCTCCCTCCTCTCCACAACCTCCTTTCAGGTAGTTGGAGAGAGCAATGAGGTCTCCCCTCAGCCTCCCCTTCTCCAGGATAAACACCCCCAGCTCTCTCAGTTGTTCCTCATAAGGCCTGTTCTCCAGCCCCTTCACCAGCTTTGTTGCTCTTCTCTGGACTCGCTCCAGAGCCTCAACATCCTTCTTGTGCGGAGGGGCCCACAACTGAACACAGGGCTCAAGGAGCAGCCTCACCAGTGCCAAGTACAGAGGGAGAATCACCTCCCTGGACCTGGTTTCCCATCACCCTCCTCTTCTCCAGGCTGAACACCCCTAAGTCCCTCACACTGTCAGATGCTTCATGTTCGTATTTACCAAGGTGTTTTTCTTGAGAAGTGTGCTTTTGTTGTTACTGAAGACTGATCTCGTTAACATTATTTACTGAAGCGTTTTGCGCCGGGATACACCTACAAGGGAACATATTGTTTTGACCAGCTTCCAAATACTTCCAGCAAGCCTGAATCTGTGTTTTTTTTCCTGCACGAATACATTCCTTTGGAAAAAAATAGAATAAAAATCATTCTTCTCCATATTCTATTCTTTGTAACAACCTTGTTTGGAAAATTAAATAAATCCTAACTCATCTATATGATCATTTATAACACAGACTTTTGTCTCAGTTGTCTTCCTCTTTTGTCTTTACTTGATTTGTTGGGAAACTGTGAGAAGATTCTTAAAAAAAAAATGGGAACAATATGAGAAATGCTCCCATATTGGACTTTTAATGCTCTCTCTAGCTTGATTAACAACCAGTTAATCAATTAAAAGCCACACCAAGAGCCACATCTTCCATTCACTTGTACAACTACAATGTGGTATCCAAACGAATCTTATAAAGGCTACATCAGGAGGAGGCACATACTATTATTATTATTCATATAATTATTCACCACTTCACTATGAGGTGAAACCAAAACTATCCCATTTTTGCTCACAAAAATACAGTTATTCAAAGCCAAAGGCAAAGCTGATCCCCCTCACGCTTTAAATTCTATCAAGCCAAGATTTGCAAACAAAATTCGAAGCCTAAAGTGCCCTTCTTGAAACACATGTGGGATTTCCTGAGAGATCTAGAAAGGGGTTTGAGAGGAGACTGTTACTCAACAAGGATAATTTAGAGACAGTGAAGGTGGAAGCAAAAAAAATGAACAACCAAACGTAAAATCCTGCAAGATTGTAATTTAAAACCAGGAAAATCAAGCAACCCACACAACAAAGACTCCTTGCATGCAAAAATCAATAGTAACTGCTGCTTCGTGATGGTCCTAAATTTTTATTTTAGCTAAAAGTCAGGGTCCTACAAACTTACAGCAATGATGATACAGCAATGATTTAGGCTAGAGATTAGGAGGAAGTTTTTCACACAGAGGGTCACTGGGCATTGGAACAGGCTGCCCAGGGAGGGGGTTGATTCTCCTTCCCTGGAGGTGTTTAAGGCACAGGTGGACAAGGTGCTGAGGGACATGGGTTAGCGTTTGATAAGAATGGTTGGACTCAATGATCTGATGGGTCTCTTCCAACCTGGTTGCTCTATGATTCTATGATGAAACCACCAAGTTCTCCCACTACCTTCTTAACACCCTCCCTACTAGAAAAGTCCCAGAATCACCACCTGAGCACTTCAGCCTCACCAACACAATCACAGAATCATAGAATCACCACCACCAGGTTGGAAGAGACCCATCGGATCATCGAGTCCAACCATTCCTATCAAACACAATCTCATGTTTGTGCTTAGCAGGATCAAGGGAAAGAAGAAAAGCCACTCGCAGCCTACACACAAATCCCAGGCGCGTTCCCACAAACCACATCAGGCTGCCCAAAGGTTCCCAGGGCTTCACTTTATCTCACAAGCCTCCCTCTGCTCTCCCAGAGACCATTTTCCCAGAGCAGAACATAGAATCACAGAATCATAGAATCACCAGGTTGGAAGAGACCCACCGGATCACTGAGTCCAACCATTCCTATCAAACCCTAAACCATGTCCCTCGTGATCATCACGATGAGTTGTTATTTTCAAAGACTCACCCTGATTGTTACCATGTTTTACTTTTCCCAATGCAGCAGTCTCCAAGCACAGGAAGGGCTTGAAATTCAGCAAAAAAAGGTAACATCTCAGAGTCAAACTAAAACACTTCTCTCAGTTCCCAGGGTTCAGCTACAGATGCTGCAGAACCATCTTCCCTCCAGCATAATTCACATCCTCCAGACTAGCCATTCCCCTCTACCAGACCTCTTCAGGGTCCCTTTAATATATATATATCCTTAACCCAAAAGTTTCAGCTGAGTTGGATGTAAAATTCACAGCAAATCTGTAACCTCTGCTAAAGCTTTCTGGAGCTCAGAGGAACTACAGGCTCATTAGCCAAATCAAGAGAGAGGTGGGAAAAGCAGTTGAATAATCACGTAAAAAAATATGTTCCATGCTTCATAATAAAAAAGATTTTACATGTTCAGCCTTCGTGTTTCACCATACAGAAAAAACAAGGTTGATATTTTTCATTTGTATCTCATAGCAACTCCTCAAATAAGGCTGACCCCAGTTCATGCACTTATTTCCTTAAATTTCTATTTCATCTATCTGATCTATCACTGGAAAGAAAGATACAAAGCTCTATACAGCAAAGGATTCGGGATGTCGCAGCACACACACACACACACTCGTTTCCAGAGCTAACAGAGTTCGTAGAGATATTTTTCGTATTTTCAATCGCCTTCCGGATCTCTTGACTAAGGTTAACGTTCCTGGAAATAAAGGGAAATGCAAGATCACAGATCTCTGAGGTTAATTAGGAGGAAATGACACTGTGCTGCCTTCTATCCGCATTAGTCTGATTTTGATCCTAAAATCGTGACAAAAACCATAATTCTACTCTGCAGATGGAAACTTCGGTATAAACCTCCAGTGGTATAACCCACTCTCCAGCATATTTCTCCTTGTACTCCCTAAAGTCCATTCAGAAGCAAACACTAAATAGAGCTCAGAAAGGTTCCTGCACAGAAAGGTTACAGCAGGAACTTGAGGCTGGATGCCTGGATCACCAGCTCCAGGTATCACTTTCTGCTACTAGCAAAGTCGAGAACCCAAACGGACAAGATGCAACCAAGCTCCTGGAAAGCCTTTACTTCATATCTCTTTCTGGAAGACACGAAATTCATAGAATAACAGAACAACCAGGTTGGAAGAGACCCATCGGATCATCGAGTCCAACCATATAATACTTGAATTACAATAGAATCTGTCAGAAAACAAACACAAGCGATCTCCACTGCCTGGTGTATACACGGATCTTCAGCGCCTTCCACCGAGCAACTATTTTAGAACCAAAATATCATAAGAGAAACAAACCAGCAACCTCCATTTTGGCAAAATGGAAAAAGCAACCCAGTTATTTCAGATACAAGTAGAAATTCCATCAATGCAAACCTTCCCAGGCAAAGAGACATGGGTTAGTGTTTGATAGGAACGGTTGGACTCGATGACCCGGTGGGTCTCTTGCAACCTAGCTGTTCTATGATTCTATGAAATGACTAAAAGACACAGAAGAGAGTTAACTCTCATGGGCACAATAGGGCAAATAACCTGTTGTGCATCTGGACTCTGGGCTTTGCTTAAGAAACAGTGAGATTAGAGCTTTTACCCTAATATTTCAGCTGCTCGCGGCACCACCGCTTCAGCATCAGGTTCCCTTGGTCTCCAGGTCCTTTTTCCCCAGGAGGGAGAGCCAGAACGCAGTGTCCTTTTCCCCTTTTTCCCCAAGAGCCTCCTGTCACACTCTGGATAGTAGCTGCATTTGCTGTTCAGCTTTTAATACGGTGACTTTTTTTCGGTTGCTACAGCAGAATCACAACAAAGTCCCACTTTAAATACCAATTTTAGCAATTCAAATTAAAATATTAAAAACTCGCGCTGGCACAGGGTGGTTTCAGGGGAATTTTGGACTCCAGTCACTGAGAAGTAATTAGACTGGCATTTCATAGAGGAGCTGATGCCTTTTCAAAGGTAAATAAAAGTGAATCTGCAGTTAATGTGGGCAGTGAAGGTGTATTTCACCCTTACATGCACAGAGAGCTGTGTCCCCATTATTGACTGAGCAATGTCTTCGCAGGGCTCTAAAACTGTGGAAGAGTTTCAAAGGATGCGGGTTAAGTGATAGATTTGCTGAAACCGTTCAGGCCCAGCTAAGTATTTATCCCTAAGTTTAATCACACCTTGCCTAACAAATGGAGAGTCCAGCTCCTGCCAGAGATAGCACTGATGTAAACGTGCGGCTGAATTATAATAACAACCACCCTTAGTGAAAAAGGCAGAAAAAATTGTTGCTAGTAAGTAGTGAAAAATCACAGGGTGTCAGGAAATCAGAGAATCATAGAACAACCAGGTTGGAAGAGACCCATTGGATCATCGAGTCCAACCATTCCTATCAAACACTAAACCATGTCCCTCAGCACCTCCTCTACCCGTCCCTTAAACACCTCCAGGAAAGGTGACTCAACCCCCTCCCTGGGCAGCCTATTCCAATGCCCAATAACCCTTCTGTGAAAAATGTTTTCCTAATGTCCAGCCTGAACCTCCCCTGGTGGAGCTTGAGGCCATTCCCTCTTGTCCTGTCCCCTGTCCCTTGGCAGAAGAGCCCAGCTCCCTCCTCTCCACAACCTCCTTTCAGGTAGTTGGACAGAGTAATGAGGTCTCCTCTCAGCCTCCTCTTCTCCAGGATAAACACCCCCAGCTCAGACATTCCTCATCAGGCCTGTTCTCCAGCCCCTTCACCAGCGTCATTGCTCTTCTCTGGACTCTCTCCAGAGCCTCAACATCCTTCTTGTGCTGAGGGGCCCAGAACTGAACACAGGATTCAAGGAGCAGCCTCACCAGTGCAGAGTCCAGAGGGAGAATCACCTCCCTGGCCCTGCTGGTCACACCATTTCTGATCCAAGCCAGGATGCCATTGGCCTTCTTGGCCACCTGGGCACACTGCTGGCTCGTGGTCAGTCACTGCCGACCAACATCCCCAGGTCCCTCTCCTCCTGGCAGCTTTCTAGACAGACTTCTCCCAGTTTGTAGCTGCAATAGGGTTGTTGTGCCCCAAGTGCAGGACCCAACATTTGGCTGTGTTAAACCTCATCCCATTGGACTCTGCCCATGGATCCAGCCTGTTCAGATCCCTTTGCAGAGCCTCCCGACCCTCCCGCAGATCCACACTTCCACACAGCAACAGAAATGGATGATTTGAAGAGAAAAGAGTTTCTTGCGGCACCGAGAGATCCCAGTTGCCCTTTGGGTTGCTTTACACCAGCAAACCCTCCTTGATTTCTCAAGCGCAATTCCCACCTCACGGCAATAAAAAGAAAACAGCAGACAATGAGAAGTAATTACAACCATGGTAACAAAGGGAGCAGGCGTCTGTATCGGCACAACACCGCGAAAGAGCTTCCAAATCAATGCAAGCTCTACCTTTATCTTGAATTTGATGTAAACACACGCGAAAGCAGTGATGTATTGGCCACGGAAAGCTAGTTGTCACTGAAATTGTATTTTAAAGACTTAACGCTATGCTCATCGTAACCATCCATGTTTTGATTTTTGCCCCCAATGGGAAGCAACAAAGGGTCCACTTTTATTCTACTACTGATTATTGCGTTTCTCACCATCGAAAGAGGAGGCAAGGCATGTAATACGGAGGTTTGTACACACCCGAAGAAAATGCTGTTGCAGTTTGCTGGTGCTGTTGAAGGGGCTGGGCTCCCCTCCCATCTACTAAATATACTGCATCCTTTAACTTCCATACTTTGGCAAGAGACCAGAGCAATAAATATAGTACATAACAAGTTAAAAATACCATCTAGGCATTAATGAAGTCCTTCATTACTCATTTAGCCCATTTCTAGACTTCGTAAAATGACATTTGCCTGTTTAACACAAGTTTTCAAGCACTCTCCTCCCATACTGGTTTCTCCCAGCACTGCCCTGTCCTGTGGTTTTCCCCACCTGATCACTCTCTGTTATTTTAAGGATGAAATGGAAGGTAATAAAATAAACTAACAGGCATAACCATTTCTTCACCAAAAGGGTTCTTGGGCCCAGGGAGGTGGTGGAGTCCCCGTCCCTGGAGATGTTTAAAAGACGTGTAGATTAAATGCTTCAGGATATGATAAAGCTGTGGACGGGTATGGTCGGGGTTTAACAATCTCCAAGGTCTTTTCAAACCAAACGATTATATAATAAGAGGCAGTGCTAGATTTTCCACTTCATTGATAAATCAGGTACTAATAAAATGACATTAAGCCAAAACACAAGAAATTACCTCAAACCTGTGCAAAGAAACATGGAGAAATGCTACCATTTCTTACTAAGAACAAACCATATTCTGATTTAGCACCGATTTTCCCTTATTTTGAAAGATAAGATTTGTTTTAACTGTATTAAATGCAGATTCTTGTTGAGAAAAAACTCATCACGCTGCTATTTTGCCAAATGCGGAGCCAGGAGAGACGAGTCACGTGAGCTCCATACAGGATTTTCATGTCAGTCAAAGCAAAGTGTTTTAGTTCTTACGCTTAATTATTAAGAACAGTGACCATCTGCATTCACAGCTGTGCAGAACAGATTGCACTCCAGTTTTGAAAAGGAATCCAGGGTTCGACACTCCAAATTTCTTACCTTTTCCAAGACTGGAGAAGGAGACCCTGATTTTGTATGGAAACGCTGCTCTCCACCTGCTTCCATGGATTTGGCTGTTGCCACCCCCATACCAATGAGATCCTTCTCCCTCTGTTTGTTGTTTCTTGGGGTTCAGAAACATTTCTACCCACAGGAGAGCTTGTAAACAATAAATTTCTAACTGCCTCTCCCACACTGAGACTGAGCTCAGCACAGAAAGCACTGTGATACGGTGAAGGTCGAAAGCACTTGTTTCACGTGTTGTTCTTTTGCAGACAATTTGAGGAAGATATCAGATAAAATAACAAAAAAAAATATAGTGGAATAAAAATACTTCCAGCATACTGCTAAGCACATGTAGAACTAGAATCACAGAATCACCAGGTTGGAAGAGACCCATCAGATCATCGAGTCCAACCATTCCTATCAAATTCCTAGGTTACAGGGTTGAGATTAAACTTCAGATTTTGAACCTACCCACATTTCATGGGTATTTGGAGCATCACTTTTCCTCAGCTACCAGAAATAAGAAGTATTTGAGTTGGAACCTCCGCTTCGTGTGGCATCTAATTTTTAGAATCATAGAACAACCAGGTTGGAAGAGACCCATCGGATCATCGAGTCCAACCATTCCCATCAAACACAAACCCATGTCCCTCAGCACCTCATCTACCTGTGCTTTAAACACCTCCAGGGAAGGGGAATCAACCACCTCCCTAGGAAGCCTGTTCCAATGCCCAATGACCCTTTCTGTGGTCAGCACTTACTAGTGGAGATACTAGTGATTTTACCAAGCACGATTACTCAGAATAACTGAAGAAGAGTAAAGATAACTTCTGCTGATAATATGACTATTACTCAGCAGAAACAGGCTATAAGTTCTTCAAAATCAAATTTCCTAGGAATACATTTGCCTTCTTCAGGAGTGGCAACAAGATTTAACTGCGTTAGGGTCTCTGGGAGAGACCGTCTCTTGATCCACAGACTCAAGTAGTGATAGAACAATAGATCTCAAAATTCAAGAAGTGAAAGTCTTTGCCTCAGCACCCTCATTGTGAAGAATTTCTTCCTAATGTCTAATCTAAATCTTTCCCCTTCCAGTTTAAAGCCCCTTCCATCCTTTTGTCTTCTATTTTCAGTATAACTCTCATATTACAGATATTATAGCCACCAGCAGTCAGACGGGGCCGGTTTTGGAAGCTCCTTTAGTCAACTCACTGATCAGGGGCCTATACGTGAGCCTCATATGAAGAAGCAGTTTAATCTCTTAAAGGACTTGAGTTGCACAGAAAACATCTGTCCAGTTCCCTTTTTGTGTATTATATTTATATAGTTGTACATACACAAAACAGACCTAAACAATCAAAATAATTCCTTCCCTTCACTCTAGCACCAAAGCGCATTTTCCAGCACTGGAAGCAAGTGTGGTGATTTCCGGGACCGTAACACCGTGTCCCAGAACACAGTTATTAACAGTTAAAGGAGAACACTTAAATCTGGCTAACAACACTCGGGCAAATCAGCGCTGAGCAGAAGCACATATGGTTGTGCCTTCTGCCCGGCTGCACGATGCCAACAGGAAGAACAGAAATGTGATTTAATGCTGCCTCTTACTAGGAATCTTTTTTTTTTTTTTTTTGGTGAGGAGGAGAACCATCCAGCTTCATATCTCTGGCACAAGAAGGACAAACTTCGAGTATGGTTATGGTTGGACTCGATGATGCGCTGGGTCTCTTCCAGCCTGGCTGTTCTATGATTCTATGAAATCAGAAGCTTCGTTAAATGAATTTACATAAGTTCACACACACTATTAAGATCAGCACATTAGTCCTTGACTCGATTGGTTTAACTCTGAGAAAAGCAGGAGCACCTATTGGGGCAAAAAACAATAAGTAGAGGCTGTTATCTTCACAATGCAGAGAACTGTTCCATTAAAGACCACAGGATCAAAAGCATTTTGAGCTCCAAACCGATCATCCCAATCTCCTGCAAAGGATAATCATAGAATCACTAGGTTGGAAGAGACACACCGGATCATCAAGACCAACCATTCCTACCAAATAATGGTCTGAAAGATCTGGAGAACAAATCTGAGAAGCAGCTGAGGGAAACATTACAAATTTTGGAGGTTTGTCTGTGTCTTCCTCCAACATTTTGGGAGAAGAAACTTATTTTTGGAAGTCCTTAGTTAACAGCTGAAATTTTAAAAGAAAATTCTATGCAGCTACATTAATATTTTTATTTAAATCATCTCACAGGTAAATATTTTCCCTTATCTCCCTTCTCCTCTTAAATAACCAACTTCAAATATTTATGATCCCCTAAAGGATTAATGCAACTGAGCCAGACCTGCAAAGAAGTCTCTATAATGCCATTTGATTTGACAGAAAATTTTGAAATAGCTTGAATAAAGTGAAGGAATTTGCATTAACACCGGATCCTGCCTTAGGGCTCTGAGATCCTTGACACCGGGGCTGAGTGTGCAGCTTTGGGGCTGATGTCCGGGAGTTTGAAATTCGAGAGGACGCAGGCAGATGTATTGGCAATCACTGAAGTTCTAATAAGCTCCATTCCCCGATGACTACATGCACTGTTTAAAGGAAAAATTACTTAATGCACAAGAATGGACTAAAGCAAATTCACTCTTCTCTGTAACCTGACTCCGATAGGACTTCTCTAGTCTATTTGGTGAGAGACACTTGGTGTGTGTGGTCCCAGTTCTAATTAACACCCCTGGCAATCACCCATTTTAATCTTTCTGTACTATTTTAGCTCAAGTCCAAGCTGCCTAAAAGGTTTTTTTTTTCTCTCTTTTGTCTCCCAAATTAATTAACAGTTCCTGTCCATTTCTCATTTGTTCCTGCTTCAACATCCACACACAACACACTGAATTCCAGGGATGTGGTTGTGCCGACAGTTCTCACAGGTTCTGAATTAAACTCTACACTTAACGGGTTTGTCTTTACCTTAAATAAACCACCTGCACGGAGCTGCTCTGGTAACTTTATGGGCAAAGGCTGCAAGGCACAGACATTGTTTTCAGAGCACGGATGAAGAATGGCCTCAAGCTCCACCAGGGGAGATTTAGGCTGGAGATTAGGAGGAAGTTTTTAACGGAAAGGGTCATTGGGCATTGGAATAGGCTGCCCAGGGAGGGGCTTGATTCATAGAATCATAGAACAACCAGGTTGGAAGGGTCCCATATGATCATCAAGTCCAACCATTCCTATCAAACAGTAACCCACATCCCTCAGGACCTCATCCACCCGTCCCTTAAACACTTCCAGGGAAGGGGAATCAACCACCTCTCCAGGCAGCCTATTCCAATGCCCAATGACCCTTTCCGTGAAAAACTTCCTCCTAATCTCCAGCCTAAATCTCCCCTGGCGGAGCTTGAGGCCATTCCCTCTCGTCCTGTCCCCTGTCCCTTGGGAGAAGAGCCCAGCTCCCTCCTCTCCACAACCTCCTTTCAGGGAGTTGGACAGAGCAATGAGGTCTCCCCTCAGCCTCCTCTTCTCCAGGATAAACATCCCCAGCTCTCTCAGCCATTCCTCATCAGGCCTGTTCTCCAGCCCCTTCACCAGCCTCATCGCTCTTCTCTGGACTTGCTCCAGAGCCTAAACATCCTTCTTGTGGTGAGGGGCCTAGAACTGAACACAAGATTCAAGGAGCGGTCTCACCAGTGCTGAGTCCAGAGGGAGAAGAACCTCCCTGGACCTGCTGGTCACACTGTTTCTGATCCAAGCCAGGATGTCATTGGCCTTCTTGGCCACCTGGGCACACTGCTGCCTCATGGTCAGTCGGTTATATTTGGGTTGTATTTGTAATTTGGGTTGGAAGGGACCTTAAAGCCCATGCAGTTCCAACCCCCCTGCCACGGGCAGGGACACCTCCCACCGCATCATGGCGCTCAAGGTCCCACCAAGGTTTCATTTTTGTTGTTCCTAAAAACAGCTTTCAAAATGTTGCTGATTTCTAGGAAATCTGGTTTTGCAGCCCATTATGGTGCTAAGAACCTAAAGGAATCCTAAAGTGAATTTTGCTGAGACAAGGAGAGAATGTTATCTTGCTAATTAGAAGAGGTTCTATCATTGAAGACCTTGGAGCTATTTTCAGGCTGTTTAGCAATTAGGGAAAACTACTGAACACATCTCCAAAAGTTATAAATAGACTCCGACTGCATTCCATTATTAAATAATCCATCTACCGCGCAGCAGCTCTGTGGCTCCACTAGTCCATCCTCCACTTTCACAATAGATTAACTCCACAAATTCGCTCCTCCTGACTCTCACAGATAAAAGGTGTTGTACATGGAAAAAAAATATTCCAAGGAGAAATAAAACCAGAGGAAGGTGAAGTTAAAAACCACTCACATCAGTGCTTGGATGCGGCAGAGCTCAAGGCACAAAGTCTGTTGGAGTCAGTGCTGGAAGAGAGCAAACCTGACAGCATCCAAGGCACACGGCTTCTAGGAAACAGTCCCTGGAGCACCATGTTATTCCCTAGACTCTTCCCAATCTTTGTTCTAGCAAGGACTAGAGGGAAGAATAAAAAAAAAAAATGCCAAACCCCTGATCTTAGTTAAGAGACGGAGATGCTCAGTGTAAAGCTTGTGTGTTCTCTGACCTTGCTAACACAGCTCAGGGTTCTCAGTCAAGCAAACATAGAGAGAAATGACTGATAGGAATGGTTGGACTCGATGATCCGGTGGGTCTCTTCCAACCTGGTTCCTCTATGATTCCGTGATTTGTTGTGCACTCTTTTTCTAAGGAGATGGCACTAAGGCTGCAGCTCCTCGTGGCACAGTTACAGTGGTGCCACCACACAGAGGAACATTAATTTGTGAATCTAGATGATAATTTTTTTATTTTTTTTTCCAAGAGGCTTATTCCGCTTTGGTGCAGAACACGAACCCTTCCCAGCTCTGCTCTGCAGAGTTCTGGGAATATAAACGAGGTCTTCTGGGATTTGAGGAATGCCAGAAGATTCTTGGGTTTCACCCTGGCACTCTCCCAAGGAAAGGAAGTTGGTGATTTATAGGAAAAGGCAGCTATAAAAAGCCCTCGCTTTCCTTGGTTTTAATCGGCTACAGCATCATTGCCCTTTTCTATTCGCTTCCCCTCCAGATATCTTTTTCAGACGCAGTGTTTGCAGAGGGCAGGTTGGACTCCGTCTGTCTGTTTTGCCATTTCCCCTCCAAAAGAAAACCTTAGGAACACAGATAAGGAGAAGATGGAAACTCAGATCCTAGTAAAAGCCTCTACTCAAACCACAGAATCATAGAATCACCAGGTTGGAAGAGACCCACGGGATCATCAAGTCCAACCATTCCTATCAAACACTAAACCATGTCCCTCAGCACCTCATCCACCTGTGCCTTAAACACCTCCAGGGAAGGGGAATCAACCCCCTCCCTGGGCAGCCTGTTCCAATGCCCAATGACCCTTTCCGTGAAAAACTTCCTCCTAATCTCTAGCCTAAATCTCCCCTGAATAGTTTGGGTTGGAAGAGACCTTAACGGTTATCCAGTCCCAACCCCCTGTGATGGGCAGGGACACCTCCCACTGCAAAAGACAAGCAGAATTATTCTCATCCACAACCAAACTGCACTTATACATAAACCAGGTTGAGTCTTAATGACCCTGAACCCTATAAACCTGCTAAACTCCTTCTTCACCTGCACATTCTGCTCCTCAAAGAATCATAGAATCATTAGGTTGGAAGAGACCCACTGGATCATCGAGTCCAACCATTCCTATCAAACACTAACCCATGTCCCTCAGCACCTCGTCCGCCTGTCCCTTAAACCCTCTAGAGAAGGTGACTCAACCCCCTCCCTGGGCAACCTGTTCCAGAATGAAAAAGCTGCTTCTGACAGAGATAACATCAAAATAGCATAAAAAAAAAAATAGCTGCAGGAGAGATTGGCCCTGCAAAGCAGCCCCTTCGCTACTCCGTGCTATAGAAATTCCTTGCTAGGGCTATTTCTTGGTATAGAATGTCTGAATAATTGTTTCTGGTGCTGAAATTAGCAGCTTTGGCCTTCAGCACCGTCAAGCAAAGGGATGGGTAAGATGTTAAGGACACGATCACACTACAGAGCGATGCAGGGGTACGAGACGCAAGTGATCGGAGAGCCATCCAGTGGACCAGTCGGAAAAAGGAAGAAAAAGGCAGCTCAGAAAGGGAGATGAAGCTGTATCTGGAGGATTAAATACCATTCCTCTCTGCTAGATATTTTTTCTATATTTATCTTTATCGTGGGCAGAGACCAACAGATAAAACAATCGTTATTTAGAGCGCGGCAAAACGCAGAACTTGAGATGTGTGCAGACGGCTAAGGTGTTACAGGGCATATTTTCCTAACCTAGAGCATCATCTCCGCTTGCTCTTTCCACAGTAAAAATAGCAAGAAATTTTTTTCCCTCCCCTTTCCTAATGCCCTGATACTATTTCCATCCATTTCTGCCTCTGTCGTCTTATTTTTACACCGAAAACTCCTTCATGGATCAAATATTCATAACCAATTACTCTTGATCAGTCTTCACCTACTTCTACACCCTCAATATCAGAGAAAAAAAAAAAAAATGAGCTTTCTTTAAATAGATTTTTGCCACTGCAGAGCCTTCACTTTATTTCCTTCACTTTATTTTAATCTGAACCAGCACAGATTTAAACCAGCAAGGCAGGAACAACCACTCACACCTTAAAAATATTTACTACCTAAACTCCTCCCTCCTGACGCGTTTCTCAGCCTTTAATCAAAACAGCATTTATTGTTAGGGGAAGTTTTCTGGAGTAGGAATAAGCATTTGCTTAATGGAGACAGCAGGGAAATAAAAAAAGCCTCTGTGGAATTATTATTTACGCTAGAATTTATTTATGTTTTTCTACACTAAATTTAAAATTAACTTCGTTTTGAGCAATGGGATACTGGTTTTCACCTTGTTGCAAAGTGCATTAAAACAACAAAAAGGTGTGTTTTACCCCACCAAAAGGTATGAGATTTTAATTGCAACTGGTTGAAAGGCTTAAGTAATCACCTACGACTGTATCAAAACCTACAAAAGCAGAAAGAGAAGGGACTTGCAGCTGCTAGAATACCTAATGGGGAAAAAAAAGTAGAGATGGTTGGACTCGATGATCCGATGGGTCTCTTCCAACCTGGTGATTCTATGATTTTATGATCCCTGGATGGGACACAGACTAGGAGCCCTCTCCTTGGTGCCTCTGTGTTACAAAACAAGACGTGAGTTTACTTCCTATAGTAAGTAAATGAGTTCCTAGATACTATAGGCAAGAAATAAAACTATAACCCATCATTCTGAAAAAAAAAAAAAAGGTGTTACTGAAATAAGCTGCAGTTATAATTAGCTGTCTTCTCCAGGTTCCTCTGCCTTTCCGGAGCATCACAGGAGCTCACCTTTGACAAAATAAATGGCAATTTTCTGCCTCAACCTGAACTTGCAAATTGTTGGAGCAGCGCGGCTGCTAACACAAAATGAGCATTTCCGAGAAGTGATTGAAGCGTTTTGACCTTGATAGATGCCTCCATATGGATTTATGCTTACGGGTCTACTGTTCTATACTTGCTCGAGAAGGAGAGCAAAAAAACAGTGGAAGCACCAGCGAAAAGAATTGACAGCGAGAGGGATCAGCTGCTTGTTGGAGGATGTCTCTGTACCACTTCCATGCGATGTCCACCTCCTCACCGCCTCCTGGGTACATCGCTCGCCTTACTTAGGAATTGTGGGTCTGTACAAATACAATCCTAAAAAAAAAAAAAAAATCTACCCTACGTAAAAGAAACTAACAGCCTTCATCTGCAAAAAAGAGAGAATCCTGCTCTACTTCAGCATTCCCAGGTTGCCCAGAGCAGGGGTGGCTGCCCCATCCCTGGAGGGGTTCAAGGGCAGCTTGGATGGAGCTTGGAGTCCCTCATCCAGTGGGAGGTGTCGCCATCCATGGGACTGGATGGGCTTGGAGATCCCTTCCAACTCAAACTGTTATATATATATAGTTATTTCATACCAAACCAAGTTGTTTATATAAAGATATGCACCAGATGTCCAAATAGGGTTGGTGCCACACGCTTACAGAACAAACCAGAGTGGTATTTGTTTTCTATCTCTAACACACTTCACAGGTAAATTCCAATTATATTTTGCCTTTTGAAGATCATACAAGGTCTTTGGTCTATGCTGTTTCTATCATACACAGAATTCCTCAGAGAACCACTGAACTTTCCTTGTAGAAGATAACTTCGAGTACTACTTTAAACACAGCTTGAAAATTTTTATTACTGTTTTTGATGAAAGAAAAGATAGCATTTACACACTATTTAATCATCAAAAATATATGTAAGGATTGAAACCAACGGATTAAGGTATAAGAGGCACTTAGCAAATTGACTGTTATTTTAGTCAGTTTATATTTGCTGTGTTACATTTACTGAGCAGATAAAGAATCATAGAATCACCAGGTTGGAAGAGACCCACTGCATCATCAAGTCCAACCATTCCCACCAATCTCTAAACCATGTCCCTCAGCACCTCATCCACCCACAGAAAAATTAAATTTACGTGGAAAGGCACAATATCTGTGCAACTGCAAAATCTAAGTGAGCTTAATGAGTTTGAGCCCTGGATTTATGACACAAGCTGGAACAGAAGCAAAAAAAATTAGTTCTTCAGATTTTCTGATCAGTTGGTCCTTGTTTAACGTAGAAAATCCACTTGTACTCACTGAAACAATTACTTTAATATCACTAGATACTGGTGATCTATTCCTTTTGATTGGAGTCTACCCATGGGTACCTGATTTTATTATGATTGAGTCAGTGACAATTAATTAATATTTCTATGGAAGTCTGCGATCATAGAATCATAGAATCACCAGGTTGGAAGAGACCCACTGGATCATCGAGTCCAACCATTCCTATCAGACACTAAACTACTAAATCTGTTGCCCCTCAGGAACCCAAACTACCCCCTCAAACCTCGTCAGGAACTCCAGTTACTCGAGCAGTTGTTTCCAGAGCCCCATATGATGGTTCTAGAGGGACTCGGTTTGGCAGAAGCTTTGATATGTTGAAAGGACTCGCGAACACAGCGAAGAGAACTCAACAGCACAACCTGATCCCGATGGACAAAGAGCGGCTGCTATTCCTCCTCCATGAAGATTGCTCCTCATGCTGAAATGAAACAGGATTCCTGAATCTTAAAACACGGAAGATAATAATTCATGTGAAAATGTCGCTTCAGGTGCCCTCTGACCAAACACTTAAATGTCAGAGTAATTTCAATAATTCTTTAGATTAATTTAAAGCAAAATGCCTGGAAGAGGTCAAGGAGTCAGCTCATCCACTAGAGTTCAAGGCTGATACGAGTTCTGCTCCATCCAGTGCTGCAACAATCATTTCTATCCCTTACGCGCATCCAAAAACTCTAAGTATTTTAGTCAAATGCTTAATTTTTTTTATCTTTACATAAAGTGCCCAGGGAGGTGTTTGATTCACCTTCCCTGGAGGGGTTTAAGGGACGGGCAGACGAGGTGCTGAGGGACATGGGTTAGTGTTTGATAGGAATGGTTGGACTCCATGATCCGATGGGTCTTTTCCAACCTGGTGATTCTATGATTCTAAAATTCTACAATACCAAAGCCAGAACCTAATTAATCTAAAAGCTCTAACCCAAAAGAAAACTGGACCAATCACAGATATCCTCGAAGCACTGGACATTCCAAAAGGAATCAGCCTAAGAGGCAGACCAGGCAGCTAAATAAAAAAATATTTAATAGGCATAATCTCTCATCTAATGCTTCTTTGCAGAGATACAGAAGGTCAATGCTGTGCTTGGTTCTATGAAAAGGGACAATTTAGTAATAACACTGCTCCACAATCAGCTTTTATCAGTGTCCCCATTTTATCAAACAAACTCGTGCTTATCCATAAAAGCACGACACTCGGCTCAAAAGAATTAGTGGGGAAGTGCACCCATAATACTACTAGAGAGTAGAAAAGAGGACCAAGTCGTATCTCACAAATTTAAATTGTGTTTTATCACAAATCAGAGAGACTTGAATTAAAAAAAAAAAAATTAACATCCGCTTTTAAAGTACCTTTTCTTCTGATCATGTAATTTCATAGGAGTAAAGCATTTTCAATTTGTTTTTCCCTCAAGTGTAGGGATTGTTTCTCAGTTTATTTGTGTTAATGTTAGAAAAAAAGATCAATACAGTAACATATAGCAAGTTTTCTCTCGTTTGACAGAGTCAAAAAACTCACAAAGCCGATTCAGACCCCTAGCAGCAAAACAAGCTGCAAAGAAGCAGCCAATCACCGCGCTGGGGGACAAACACAGACCTGCTGAGACAGAAATGAGAGAAAACATCTTACAGAAGTACAGTTACTAAAGGAAGAAAGATAAATAAGAAAGAAAGAGAACATCATAGAAAATTAGGAGTGATGACACAATTTATCATCCTTTTATACAGAGAAACAGTCATTTTATTAAGATTACAAGATGCTTGGATGGTTACCAAATTTGCCTTTTCATTGGGGAATCAGAGAACCATAGAATCACCAGGTTGGAAGAGACCCACCGGATCATTGAGTCCAACCATTGCCAGCAAATGAGGAAAAGTAAATCCAGCACAAAACATCCCACTGGGCTGTTCCCTGCATTCACCAGTGGTTAACACGCAAAAGCATCATCTCACAGGGTCAGTAAAGAGGAAGATTCGCACGTCCTGGTAAAACATATTGGTGTAGGTACCAAAACACCTCCTAACGCTTTGCCAGCCTCTCATTTGAAGCAGCACTTGGTTTCATAGAATCACAGAACAACCAGGTTGGAAGAGACCCATCGGATCATCGAGTCTAACCATTCCTATCAAACACTAAACCATTTCCGTTTCATACAGTTTCATTGCTATTCACTACAACGATCTTATTACTCCAGCTAAGTATTAGAAGACAAACACAGAATACAGCAAATAGTCATGTAATAACTCTCATTCATGCTCAAGTACGTTAAAAGGGGAAGAAATAACTGGTGTATACAAGTTTCAACAGAGAAACGCAATGCTGGTTCTTGCCTCTCAAAATAAAGTTATTCCAGAAGAACAATTGCAGAGACAGATATAAGAAAACACCCAAATAATCGCAGAGAAACACCTTGTCCTCGTTCCATGATGAAATACGGACACAAGAACTATAGAAAGCATCGAATACGGTTAAAGAGCCTCTCCAGACAGAAAACAAGTGAGTATTGTTGGACACCTTTAACCTCACACACACACACCAACTCTAGTAAATCCATTATTTAACTTCTCTTATTATGATTAGAAACCAAGGAACTACCAAGCACTTCCCTGCCAGGGACAACGATGCCTTTTTTCACTACAAACTCACGTAACAACTCACATTCAGAGGGGAAGTGCAAGAACCACCATCACAAACATATGTAAGAGACAACCTACTCGCGGAGCAACTTTTATCCCAAGTATTTAGGGGCTGGTTTATTCCACGATGCTTGTTCTTTGATGTCCTTGATGAAAACTGCCTTCTAAGGCAATAGCTGAACAATATCCAGGAAGATGTGCTTCCTTTCTTATGTATTTATGCATATAGAGACCTCAGATATTAAATTTCACAGAATCACCAGGTTGGAAGAGACCCACTGGATCACTGAGTCCAACCATTCCTATCAAACACTAACCCATGTCCCTGCAACATGCAATATCCCTGAGGCAGATAAATCCACAGAAATCAGACATGACTTAGTTCAGAAAGGCAGCAGAGAAAGCAACGGAGTTCAGGATCGGTCCTGCCGAATGTAACTTGATAGAAAGACATCAGAACAGAGAAATTTCATTTCAGAATATTATCCACCCGCTTTTTAATTCTATGTATCCACTTCCGCTATCGGAAGATTCAGCATAATCAACTTATGTCAGAAATTTGCTCAGACCAACCTGCTCTGCCAGGTCACGCCTCACCCAGCACTTGGATTTTAACCATCCCTGACCTGCAGCTAAGTTTTAAAGGTTTTTTTTATTATTATTATTAGCAGAAACAGCCGCCCTAAATTGCATCCAGTACGTACTTAAATAGTTAAGAGTTGTCACTCATCCCCCACAGGAACAAAGGGCCCTGGAGGTGGCCGACACCTTCCTAGAAGTCCCTCCTACCTCCAGCAAACACCATCTACAGCTCTTATCAACCATTGCTTCCACGGAGCAGCTTGTTTGTTCGCTTCCCCCATTCCCCTTTAGTTTATTTAGGGAATAAACTGAATTCCAATGTGGTTACTGGTACGTGAAAGCAGCACTGAAAAAAAAAAAAAAATTCTCTCTTGCAAAGCTTTCTCATTTCAAGCTGATATAAACACAGAATTCCTTCAAAGCGCTTCTGGGGGTGTATAAGGTCTGCTCTCACACAGGAAAAGGCGAAACACCAAAGTGCAAAAACCTTCCTCTTTGGAACCATTACAAGATCGGAGACAGCAGAGAACAGCAACTGGAGCTGAGAGGATAAGGGAGAAACAAACAGATCTGAGAAATCGCAGCCGATTCATCTTCAAAGCGCCATTAAAACAAAGAAAAACTTCTTTCTGTTTTAAATCAAAGCTAACTTGTAAAACCATCTTGTACCCATTAAGTAAGATAAGGCTCAGAGAACACCCTCATTGCCAAGCTCAGCTAGTTCAGAGACCAGGGGCTGGGATCTATCTAGACAAGCTTCCTTCAGCAATTGCACCGTTTCCAGAAGAACTCTTATTTGTCACAGAAATCTAAGCAACAGGCAAGAATCCAAGCTCACACCCCCCTCCTCTCCGCAGCGCACATCCCACTTGGCGTTTAACTCAATGCCAAAGAAGTTCTCTTCCAAGAGCCGCCCCAACCTCCGTGGGCAGCCAGCTAAAGCATCTTCTTTCCCAGTAGGAATCAACAACGTGACCGACATTCGGAGCAAACCACTTCATCTTGGTCAGACTTTATCCAACCTCTACTCACCGAGACCCCCAAAGGGCGAGACGATTCCCGACTCTTGGAGCAGCAGATGTTCTCATCGGACCAAACGCCGGGACGCGAAGCAGCAGCGCTGGCACCAGCTCCTAGAAGGAAATGACAGGAGTTTAGAGTTGTTTTGCCGATTGCTGAAAGAAGATTGCAGCCAGGGCTGCTCTGCAAGCTGAATCACGCTCTCCGCTGAGGGAAAAGAAGACATCTTTGAGGAGAGGGGCTCAGGCAGCGCTGCCAGCTGCACCACCACATCCAGGGCACCTATCCCACTGCACTGAGCAGAGACAAACAGCCCTGCAGGAACCACACGGGTCCTCCGAGAACTTCAGGCACCAACAAGCCCCTATAAATTCTGCCGGTTTATCGTTCTCGGTGTTTAACTCTTCTTCTATCAGTCATGGGTGAGCGAATAGGTCTGGTAACAGGGTGATGAAGACTTGTCTGGCTTCACCAGGGGGGAGCTTGAATGGCAATAAATCACATCAACAGGATCCCATGACTGTGAATCACGGACACTGCACCGGGAAGGATCCCTTCAAGAACAAACCATCCTGCCTTACAGAACCACACGCACACCTTTTCCTTGTTTTACCCATGTTTTTTTGGCTGCAAAATTTTTTTGTGTTGGTTTTTGGGTTTTTCTCCCTCTAAAAGTACGTGGCAAGCAAGAAATGACTTTGATATAATAATAAATTATTATTATTATTATACTAAATCAACCTTAGCACAGACACATAATGCTGAGCAAGACTTCCATCTGAAAATAAGACTGGAAGAATGAGTGAGCAGAAATAACACATGAGTTTGTCCTAATATTACATTCCCTTTGAATCCATTGATGGCTACAGGCAGATAAAATACAGCTGTTTCTTCAGACACAAATGCAGATTTTCTACAGAAGGGAGAAGAGTCCATATCATAAGTAGCTGCATGTAAAGCCTGATAAACTTTGCTCAATTTTTTTTTTTCACGCTGTTCGTTTCAGGGTATATTATTATTATTAATTTGGTTTGCACTTAAACTTCTGCTCTGAATAATCTTTAATTTTGAGGTAATAATTTCCAGGCGAGTGGCAAATCATTGATGGTGACAAGTAAACATTCTCAAGTAATCTTTGCTGTGAAATTTAAATGTTAAATGAACCCCATTTAAATGAAAGCTCAATATTTAAACGAACCCAAAACCAGATTAGAGTTCCCACTGTCCCCACCACAGGCACTTTTTAACCTCATGGCTTTCCATTGATACCCATGGGAAAACAGGAATTTTTAACTGATAAAACACCTGGATGAGAAATGACATGTTAAACACACAAGAAAAAAAAAAAAGTATCTCTTGTTCTTTGTCATCTCCCCTCACCAGCTACTGCTTTGATGATTTCTTGCTCAGAAAATGAAAATGTGCCGCGTGTCATATGTAGGAGTGAAGGGAAACAAAACGCAATAAACAGATCCAGAAAAGACTACACGAAGGATGCATAATAGACTTTCTCTGCCTTTTTGCTGTAACACCACAGCCCTGTTCCTCAGCCAAACCAAACCAGGGTGACACCACTACCATCACTATTTGGTATTTATGCATTAATTGTCCCTGTTGCGGCTGCAGCAAACGAACTTATTGTTTACCTCACATCTTTATAGCAGCTTCTAGCACTGGGAGGGGTTGCAGGAGGGCTGGGGAAGGGCTCTGGACCAGGGAGAGCAGGGATGGGATGAGGTGAATGGTTCTCAGATAAAACAGGACAGATAGAGTGAGATTTTAGGGAAAAATGTTCCCCTGGGAGGAACCTCCAAGCTCCATCCAGCCTGGGCCAGTATTTCACCAGCCTCAGGGCAAAACTGGAGTCCAAATTCACCATTATACTGAACATGGATGAACATATTAAGTGGAAAAGTGGCTGGAGGGCCCAGAGAGTGGTGGGAAATGGAGTTAACCCCAGCTGGAGGCCACAGAATCATAGAATCACCAGGTTGGAAGAGACCCATCGGATCATCGAGTCCAACCATTCCTATCAAACACTAACCCATGTCCCTCAGCACCTCATCCACCCGTCCCTTAAACACCTCCAGGGAAGGGGAATCAACCACCTCCCTGGGCAGCCTGTTCCAATGCCCAATGACCCTCTCTGTGAAGAATTTTTTCCTAATGTCCAGCCTGAACCTCCCCTAGTGGAGCTTGAGGCCATTCCCTCTCGTCCTGTTCCCTGGGGCACCACTTGTAACTGGCCACTCCAGTGAGTCCAGAGAAGAGCAACAAAGCTAGTGAAGGGGCTGGAGAACAGGCCTTGTGAGGAACAGCTGTGAGAGCTGGAGGTGTTTATCCTGGAGAAGAGGAGGCTGAGAGGAGACCTCACTGCTCTCCTCCAGCTCCCTGAGAGGAGGTTGTGGAGAGGAGGGAGCTGGGCTCTTCTCCCACGGGACAGGATGAGAGGGAATGGCCTCAAGCTCCACGAGGGGAGGTTCAGGTTCGACATAAGGAAAAAAATTCTTCACAAAAAGGGTCATTGGGCATTGGAATAGGCTGCCCAGGGAGGTGGTTGATTCCCCTTCCCTGGAGGTGTTTAAGGGACGGCTAGATGAGGTCCTGAGGAACATACATTAAGAGCCACCACAAAAGCCATACCTTTCTCTAGGTCAAGCTGCTGGTCTCCCTCAGAGAAGAAAAAAATGCTTCTGTCTTCTCCACAGCTCTTGTGAGGGCAGATCCTGACCAGGAAAATGGCTGTTGCCGCCCTCCCCAGGTGTTTTTGGGCGGGAGACTGCTCTGATTGGCTGAGGCAGCTCCTGCTCATCAGCAGCATCATTGGGATCACCTGGTGGCTGCTGCAACTCAAGTGGAAGTACCTGGTGGCTGCTACAGCTAAGCTGGGACCACCTGGAGGCTGCTGCAAGCACTCACAAGAGGCCACAGGAAGGCAGCTAGTCCCAGCTGCAACTCAGACAGGGGATGGACCTTTCCCTAGTGACAGAACCAGAGGGAATGGCCTCAAGCTCCACCAGGGGAGGGTCAGGATGGACATCAGGAAAAAAATTCTTCACAGAAAGGGTCACTGGGCAGTGTCAGAGGCTGCCCAGGGAGGGGGTTGAGTCACCTTCCCTGGAGGTGTTTAAGGCACAGGTAGATGAGGTGCTGAGGGACATGGGTTAGTGTTTGATGGGAATGGTTGGACTCGATGATCCGGTGGGTCTCTTCCAACCTGGTGATTCTATACGTATCTCTACATCAATCTTAATTAGTTCTCCATGTAGAAGCAGCAACACTCCCTGAAGTTAAACCCAGAGCTTCATCATTTCTGCCTTGTCGGGGCCGTGGCAGCTCCCACTGCTGCTCTGCTCTTATCTTATAAGCAGCATGCGGATTCCTCGCAACAGAAAACAATTTATTCCTAAACCGTTAAAAGAAAAAACAAATATCTAAAATGCACATATTTTATTCCCTTATTAATTTTTTAAATTGTTTCTCTGGCCCGCTCGCCTTCCCATAATGTTTCACCCGATTGCTTGTGTCAGATACATTACAGTCATGTCACTACCTATGCTGTACTCCAAAGCAGATTAATGATGAATATTTGGTTAGAGATGAGAAAACAATACTGGGCTCGTTTTTGGAAGGAGAGGGCTGAGCAGAATGAATAAGCCAGACTGTTCAGCAGGGACGTTAACCGTGGAATCGGCGGAGTAGCCAGGCAAGAAGGCAGCCTGACACTCCACAGGAATCTTCGCAGGCTGTGGAGAGTTTGGTTGAAACATGGTTAATAGAGCGAGGTCATCCGAGTCTTTTGGATTAGGCCCTTGGGTGAGAGGAATGATACAATATGCCATGACTGTGTTAGGCGTAATTGTATTGTTTTTATTTTTACCGCCTTGTTTGTTTAATTATTTGCAAAAAAATGATTTCTAAAATGATAGATCAGATTTTTCACAATACTTTGCTTGTGCAACAGAAAAAACGGGGGAAATGTGGAGAGTTTGGTTGAAACGTGGTTAACAGAGCGAGGTCATCCGTGATGTTCAAAGTGTTAATCATGCTGTATTATAAAATAGAGCTGCAATTGTTTTTTTGCTATTAGCACACAGTCACGGTTGTGAAGAACTTGAAGGAATGTGTTGTATGAATTTGTCTGACCATTCGGAATCTATTCATTCTAAAATCAACGATTTAAAAAAGGGTCTTCATGCATTAAAACAAGAAGACGGATTGGGGCTAGATGAATGGTTGAAGCCTCTTGGATTAACCCCCAAGCCTAACCCACAGTCCCCATAACTGCAAAACAACTGCTGAGATGTCTCTCAACATGTCGGATTGACCTCGCTCTATTAACCATGTTTCAACCAAACTCTCCACAGCAGGTAGCAAAACTTCAGCCATTAATTTCTCACACCAATAGCGACTTTTAGCTTGGAAGTCAAAGTCTGGCTGAAGTCAACTGGACACACAACGGAACATGGTTTAATGTTCGATAGGAATGGTTGGACTCGATGACCCGATGGGTCTCTTCCAACTTGGTTGTTCTATGATTCTATGTCATATTCCGCGTTCTGAAACGAATGAGCTCGCTGAGCACAAACAGCTGAGAGTGGGGAAAAAGGTGAAACCTCTGCCTGGAGCTTCATCATTTAGTCTGATCATAAACAGTGTCCTACAGAAACTGGATAAAATTACCTTAAATTATTACTCTGCCGCTGGCCCTTGGGTACTCACTGAAATCTTTCCTGCTGAGCTGAAGCAAAACAAAGTCAAGACACTGTGTTGAATTTAGAGCTACGTTTAAGGACAGGCATAGGAGGAAATACGTCCATTTTGAAGTATTTTTTCTCCTTATTAGGAAAAAAGCTCACTGGATCCACAACTTAAGGGGCTCCAGGAAAACTACGGAGGGATTTTTGATCAGGGAGGGGAGGGACAGGACAAGGGAAATGTTTTCAGCTGGAAGACAGGAAATTGAGATGAGATCTTAGGATTAAATATTCCACGAGGGTGAGGAGGCCCCAGGTTGCCCAGAGAAGTCATAGATGTCCCATCCTTGCAGGTATTCAAACAAGGTAGGATAAAGCTTTAAGGAACCTAATGCAGGAAGGTCAGAGTAGGTCAGGGAAGGTGTAAAAGACAAGCACAAAGATTTTTGGGAACATAAATACCAGAAACGCCGCAACCTGCTGAAACCTCATACCGAACTGCAAGTCTGAAAGTTCCTTGGTTCCCAGGAAGCCAATGAAATTAACTCAACGTGAGGGAACGTTGAGCGTAAAAGAGCATCAACAGCTGCCACGGGCACAGCACCAGGCAGCAAGGCCAGAGGGCACCAGGCAGAAACCAGAGAGCCTCTTTACTACTTCATAATACAAGAAAAACAGAACAAAAAATTTTAGATGAGATTCCGGGAATTTAAAGGGAAAAAACAAAATTACCACGATCAGTGCATATATGAAAAGACAATAGTGACATCTCCCATTCAATTGTTCTTTTTTCCTTTAAGCACAAATACGATGTTTTTCTTACTTCGTGCATTTCTGAACCAAAACCAAGACCTTTCTCTGTAAAAAGAAACTGACAGACGCATATGAACGTATTTCAAATAGGTAAAACGTAGGTCTAGGAGTTAAAAGAGAAGTGACAAAGAAAGCAAAAAATACCTTATCGACTGAGACAGAGAGAAAACGGACCTAGAAGGAGAAATATATGCAGAATATTTGATTTAGCTAACAAAATCAGTTTGTTATTTATAAACTACGAGCACAGGCCACTCTTTGTTTCAATTTTGCTGATGAGCAGTTGTTTACCAGGTCTACACTGATTAAAACCCAGCAGAGTTACGCTTGTCCTGACACTTGTAATAGAGGGAGAAGAGAAAGGCACGAGGAGGAGCGATGGGATGAATAATCACGCTCAAATATTAGCTAAACTAACCCCCAACTGTTTGCGATAAAGCTTCCCAGGGAGGTTAATAAATCGGCACTTTTTATTTCATTAAAAAGGATAAGGGTCAAATAAAGCAGCTTTACTTCCATCCGGGAAGAATCCAAGGCTCGGTTTTACAATTAAATCTAGGGGAATATGGAAATAAATATCTCTGAATTTGTTTCTGCATCCTTGAATGTATTTATATTAATTGTTAGGCCACCTCCTGCTTGATGTGAATATTCCAGCAAGGGGCTTTACCACAGAGCGTTTATACAAGTGTAAACTTTCAGAATCGCTGAGGACTTGAGTTTAACATCTTTACAGAAGACTCCACAATGGGATTGAAGATCAGGGTGAAAATGGGAACCCTGGAAACACCGATTCCCAAACTATTGCAATAGATACTGATTTAAAGCAGTTACTGAGCAATGAAGCTGGTGAAGGGCCTGAAGAACAGGCCTTATGAGGAGCGGCTGAGAGAGTTGGGGGGGTTATCCTGGAGAAGAGGAGGCTGAGAGGAGACCTCATTGCTCTCTACAACTACCTGAAAGGAGGTTGTGGAGAGGAGGGAGCTGGGCTCTTCTCCCAAGGGACAGGGGACAGGACAAGAGGGAATGGCCTCAAGCTCCACCAGGGGAGATTTAGGCTGGAGATTAGGAGGAAGTTTTTCACTCAGAGGGTCATTGGGCATTGGAATAGGCTGCCCAGGGAGGTGGTTGATTCCCCTTCCCTGGAGGGGTTTAAGGGACGGGTAGATGAGGTGCTGAGGGACATGGGTTAGTGTTTGATGGGAATGGTTGGACTCGATGATCCGATGGGTCTCTTCCAACCTGGTTGTTCTATGATTCTAATGTCCTGTGCCCTACAGGCAGATTTGAATTCTTGTCTGTTGCACAGGAACAGGGGAAAGTAAGAGAACTCAAAAGACAACAGACAGAAAACCCCAAACCTCCTTGTAGCAAGTTACCTTTTCAGGGCATAAACCTGGCTACACCTGGGCTGTGGTATAAACCTCAGCCATTCTGCTACAAGAGATCAAAAAAAAACCCCACAGTTCTAGGTTTCCTTTAAAAAAACCTTTTCAGATCTATATATTATTTTTTGTCAGATATGACATGCAATACGAATGGCATCCAACCACGTGCCTGGCACTGCTATTGCCAACACATCTAATAGATAAATACTGCCAAACCTGAAATTAAATATTGATTTTATTTTTTTTTTTCCAGATTAATATTGCCACTTGCTAATCAGCAACCTTCGCTCCTGAAGAGCAGAACCACGAAGAGCGAGCTTGGCTGCAGCTGGTTTTTCAACCATCAGTGACATTCAGCCTTTTTCCTGGCTAAAGAGCAGCTCCCCAGTGCTCCCTTATCGGCAGCTGAGGCAAACACAGCTTGGAAAACGTCTCGTCTGCTCCGTGTGGAGCAGCAGATATGCAGTTTGGCCGTCCGAGCACTTACCCGAGTGCCGCTCTGTGCTCCACAGCCATTTGCTGGCACTTTGCTCCCTGAAAGCTCATGTCTGAGCATCAAAGAAAAGGAAACCCCAAGTTGGAAAAGCTCAAAAGTTCAACTATTTTGAAATAAGTCAATGAGGTTAAACTCTGCTACGTACAACACGGAGAGAAAACAAGAAATTCTTGTTGGTTGTCTGTTATGTGTCAGGACTGAGTGACAAAAGAGTTAATTTTACAGTCTGAGGGATTTTTATAATTCAATGGGTAACCTGAAAATATCCATTTTCTGAACTGCTCCGTTTCCATCCAGCGATTTTTCTCTCTGCTCTGAACAGAATCAACAGGACGAGGATTACTTGGGATTTTTTTTGTACTTGTGAGAACAAGGGCTGAGAAGATAAAGTGCCTCTGAAACGATTATGTGATTTTTTTTTTTAAGAAATAAAAATAATCATGGGAAATATATTCCCAAACAATACAGGTAAGTGTTTGAATTCAACCTTGTGTAGATTCAGTGGCTTTTAATTCCAGCAAGAGGCTCCGGGTTTTACATCTACTGTGCAGATACGGAATTTGGATGCTGATCCCTGCTTTGAGAAGCACAAGTAGACCAAAAATCTACTTTATATTTTCTTTCCCTTTCAGTTAAGCTTTGTTTCTACCCAATACAGCCTATTTAGAAAAAAAAACCCCAAAATTACTACTTTTATAAAGCTTAATCAATCTCCTAGAGCTCCGTAGGATTCAACACAAGAAACAGCGAAATAAACAATTTTGCCTTCCCACACGTTTGTGGCAAAAGCTTTGAAATGGAGGAGAAGACAAAAAAAAAAAAAAAAGTGGCAAGAAGTAAAAAAACAATCGATACTTTTCTTTCGAGAAACCCACAATCAATATTTCGCTTGCTACAAAATACATATTCAATCAATTCTGTGGATAGTAAATACGCATCACAACTTAAAAATGCAATAATGTTGAAAAGATCTCGTTCTGATCTCAGGTCTGGTTTTAATTTAAAAAAAAAAAAACTATTATAAGGAGGAGACTGTTGGTATCAAGATGCTGTTGGCTACCGATTATTGAAAGAAGAAAATAGTATTAAATGAAAAGACTAATGACTGATCAGCATCCAAAATTTTGATAGGAATGGTTGGACTAGAAGGTCCGATGGGTCCCTTCCAACCTGGTTGTTCTATGATTCTATGAAAAGCTGCACTTGGTTGAGACCTGTGGCTGCTCTGAGGTTCAGAGACCTGCAGTGCTTTACTCCTGATGATCCAGTCTCCGCAGCTTCTTTTGCCTTCATTTACTCTAATTGCTTTGGCAAAGACGAGGACGATACTTGGCTTGAACACAAAGCCTGAGCCTGGACAGACGCCGTCAATCTGCTTGCGTCGGCTAAATTTTTCAGTGAGAATCGCAAAGTGAGTCAAAGGAAATGCAGGACTGGACGAGGAGTAGGATATTATAACCACTTAGGTTATATATAGAATATATATAATAGAATAGAATATAGAGAATATATATATAGAATATTCCGACTGGAACACCAAACTGGACTGAACTTGGTACTGAAGCAAAGCAACTGAAGTTGTTGGTGCTACTGAAGTTGGACATAAAAGTTTTCCCTAGGAAATGCAAAGCCTCTCCAGATGGTGTTATGAGGGCTTTTTGCCCCCTTTTTTTTTTTAATTTTCTGGTTTTTAACATCAAAAAGACCTTCATTTCTGTGCTGCTGACAAGAGTCAGGTATCTAAATCATGAGTTTATGCAGCCACACTCCAGAGTCTGCATTGACCCTCTGAAAAGACGTCAATCTAATTGTAGTTAGTCACGAATTTAACTCAATTATTTTCAATTACGTACGTTTTACACGCACATCATTGCTGTCATCAGAAGTAAACTTATTTAATTGCGAATAAAACGTAAATAACCTCTTCAGACAGCTGCGTGTAACCCTTGAAATCAAACTTTTATCCCCGTGGTTGGTCTCCGGTCAGAGTAATTAAATCCCCCTGCAAAGCACGCAAGGAGCCAACAACCTGAGGGTGAGGTTTGGCTTCCACACTGCAGATCCACATCCGAAGCTCCGAGTGTTGCTTCCTCAGCATCTTAACACACTCACATCTTGCCAAGAGCCTTTGAACAACGGCAGGTCAGTGCTCAGGGAGAGAGGAATTGGCTCGGGAGAGGAGCTGCAGCACCTTTTCTAGCGAATTTATGTTGCCTTGGCAAAAGGGAGCCCCTTTAAAGCAGGTTCCTTAAATTAGAAACACTTAGTCACCGCTGAGCAAGCCTGGCGCACTCTGCTCGTTAGGATAACGGCGGCGGAGGAGGTTAGCGCTCAGGGCACGGGTGGGAGCACCCAAACAAGCCGCTGGCGTGATCCAAGGGTATGGAAGGGAGGGAGGGAGCAGCGCTGGGGTGGAGGGTGGAATACAAATAGATTTAGAGAAAAATGGGCTTACAGGCAGGTTAAGGAAACAAGGTGGCTTCTGGGAAGAGATGAAAGACGCTACCAGAGATTTTAAGGGGAGGTTCCTTAGTTAATTTCAATCACTTTGAGGAAACCGCATTGAAAACCTTCACCTTGAAAACCAATTCATTGAGTTCCCCTCCCAGGCAGGTGCCCTGTACAAGAAAAAGCAGAAGACGGCGACGAAAGCAGTTTTGCTCCATAAGCCTAGAGAAGAAGAGGCTGAGAGGAGACCTCATTGCTCTCTACAACTACCTGAAAGGAGGTTGTGGAGAGGAGGGAGCTGGGCTCTTCTCCCAAGGGACAGGACGAGAGGGAATGGCCTCAAGCGCCACCAGGGGAGATTTAGACTAGAGATTAGGAGGAAGTTTTTCAGACAAAGGGTCACTGGGCATTGGAATAGGCTGCCCAGGGAGGGGGTTGATTCACCTGTCCTGGAGGTGTTTAAGGCACAGGTAGATGAGGTGCTGAGGGGCATGGTTTAGTGTTTGATAGGAATGGTTGGACTCGATGATCCGATGGGTCTCTTCCAACCTGGTTGTTCTATGATTCTATGAACAACCTTAAAATAAACTTTGCAACTACTAACCAGAGAGATTTAGATGAGAAAGCAATATTGGTCCTGTGCATTTTGTACAGAGCCTGTAGACACACATCGTACCACGAAGAAAGATAGAGATGAGTTCAACAACTGCCTCTATTCCATGTGCAGTTTTCCCAGAGCTTAATTCAAACAATCATGCTAATAGGTAACTTATCAATAGCTGAAAATTCAGCTCAAAGACTAAAGAAAGCAAAATCACTGATTTGTATATTGATTCCACAGAGTTACCCACTGTGATGTGACCAGCCTAAGGCTCCTTTCAGTTGCACATTTAAATGGAAATGAATCAACAAAAATTAAAAATATAGAACAATCAAGTTTGAAGAGATCCATCGGATCATCGAGTCCAACCGTTCCTAACAAACACTAACCCATGTCCCTCAGCACCTCATCCACCTGTCCCTTAAACACCTCCAGGGAAGGGGAATCAACCACCAACCTGGGCAGCCTATTCCAATAACCCTTTCTGTGAAAAACTTTCTTCTGATGTTGAGACTGAACCTCCCCTGGTGGAGCTTGAGGCCATTCCCTCTTGTCCTGTCCCCTGTCCCTTGGGAGAAGAGCCCAGCTCCCTCCTCTCCACAACCTCCTTTCAGGTAGTTGGAGAGAGCAATGAGGTCTCCCCTCAGCCTCCTGCTCGTATCAATGTTGTCAAAACACCCTCCCTTGAACCACCAGACATTAAGATGTGCATTACAAATATTCATCGTCCACACAAAACATAAAAATAAAATCCCACGTGCTGCTTCACAGACACACAAAGTGATATCAGTTTTAGTCAAAGCAGTACCAGGAAGACAACCAAAAAGCAACGTTTAAGTTCAATAGGTCACAGCAATCATTTGCACATCACTCTTGTTCTGCCATTTTTCTTGGATAATCGCATTATACCTGCATTTCAGTGATTCACAATTTAATTAGGCAAAGCCTTCACTCAGTCAAGCCACTTGCACAATTACGGCAGATAATTGAAGTAGGCAGACAAAGATGAAGAAGAAATCAGAGCTGACACATGATGCAGGGAAAAAAACCCCAAATTAACATTTTCTCTTCGTCAAGGAGGCTCCTTCGCTGCCTGCGCTCCCTCCCGGGCACCTGTCCAAGCAGAGTACTCCAAGGGCAGGTTAGCAGGACTCAATTTCTCAGATGGGTAAACATCATAGAATCACACAACAACCAGGTTGGAAGAGACCCACTGGATCATCGAGTCCAACCATTCCTATCAAACACTAACCCCTGTTCCTCAGCAACTCGTCTACCCGTCCCTTAAACCCCTCCAGGGAAGGTGAATCAACCCCCTCCCTGGGCAGCCTATTCCAATGCCCAATCACCCTTTCCATGAAAAACTTCCTCCTAATCTCCAGCCTAAATCTCCCCTGGTGGAGCTTGAGGCCATTCCCTCTTGTCTTGTCCCCTGTCCCTTGGGAGAAGAGCCCAGCTCCCAGCTCCAGCAATGAGGTCTCCCCTCAGCCTCCTCTTCTCCAGGATAAACACCCCCAGCTCTCTCAGACGCTCCTCATAAGGCCTGTTCTCCAGCCCCTTCACCAGCCTCGTTGCTCTTCTCTGGACTCGCTCCAGAGCCTCAACATCCTTCTTGTGCTGAGGGGCCCACAACTGGACACAATATTCAAGGAGCGACCTCCCCAGCGCTGAGTCCAGAGGGAGAAGAACCTCCCTGGATCTGCCGGTCACACCGTTTCTGATCCAAGCCAGGATGCCATTGGTCTTCTTGGCCCCCTGGGCACACTGCTGGCTCATGGTCAGTCGCTGTCGACCAACACCCCCAGGTCCCTCTCCTCCTGGCAGTTTTCCAGCCAGGCTTCTCCCAGTCTGGAGCTCTGCTCAGGGTTGTTGTGCCCCAAGTGCAGGACCCGACATTTGGCCGTGTTAAACCTCATCCCATTGGACTCAGCCCATGGATCCAGCCTGTTTAGGTCCCTTTGCAGAGCCTCCCGACCCTCCAGCAGATCCACACTTCCACACAGCTTAGTGTCATCTGCAAACTTGCTATCAAATGGTTATTTAGCAGTGATGCCCACCAGTTACCAACTGCTCTACAGCTCCACTTGACCCAGAGCTGCCCAAGAGCTCCATCCTCTGTGACCACCTCCAGCAGTTAGAGCCACACTGAAAGGCTTGGCAAGCCCAGAAATGTGTATTTTAATACAAATAATTTTGCTGGTTTTGCTTATCTGAACTTAGAGAGGACCCTGTTATTCAACAAGCAATTCAAAGCCGTGTTTAGCATTCAAACCCCATCACTCTCACTCCTAGCGTGCGAGAGAGGAGCAGCCAAGTGAGAGTGAGGAGAAACGCTGCAGAAAGTGTTAGAGTAATTACTTATAAGGTCTGGTACAACAGTCTCTAGAGGTGTTATTTGTTGACACAGCAGCTATTGAGAAACCCCATTTGGATAAGCAACCAGGTAAAATGCAATTCCAAGCTGCTGCTCAGACACTGCAGCGGAGAGAGGAGCTTCTGGTCGGATTTATTGCTCTTTCTTGAAGTATTCCAGCAGCAGAAGGGAAACCTCCCCCAGAATTAGCCGCATCTGATTTCAAAGTCATTTACACAGAGAAAATAATGTTTTCCAACATTTTAAATGTCAGGTCAATTAAAATATCCCAGATAGGCAGTGATTAAAACTCCTGAGCTGGAAATCGCATGGCACAGCTTACAACGCAGCAGCCAGAAAATTCAATAAAATAAGCAAATGACTACAAATAACTTAATGATTGGAGGAAAAGAAACAAAGTCACGACTGGAGCAGAGGGCAGCTCTGAGCATCAGCCTCGACGGGTGACAACTCAGCCCCAGGAGCTGGAAATGTTGTCCATGGTCTCCTCAAATCATGGTGGGGATGAAAACAAGCAAGCGCATAGAAAGTACCGAGTATATCATGGTATAGCAAGAAATTACAATAAATTTGTGTCAGAAACAAGTGATTGAAGAATGAGAGATACTGATGCCATTTCTGAAGGGTTCCCACTTGAATAAGACTGTGAATAAAAGTAGGATGATTCTTTGAACCCTCAAAGTCCCAGGAAATTACTGCCAGAAAGCTTCCCAGAGGCTCTTTAATCACAGTGAGATTCCTCGGTCAGTTCCGGGATGACTTTTGCTTCTTTAAATTGAAATAATTTGTAACTGACTCCATCTCTCGTGACCTTGAAAGCACAAAGAGCTGTATTCCAGCTCTGAGGAAGTTTCCTTACACCTACTGTTAAGCTCAGTATCGGGAATTCTTCTTTAAAGCCTCTTCCACTGGACATCAGCAAGACAAGAGGCAGCCTTCAAATCCAGAAAATAAAAATCCAGAAAAGAAAACGTACGAGTACTCTTACCCTTGTTACCTCTGATTTAAAAGGATGAGACCTGCTGACAAAGGAGGTTTTATTCCCCAGACGGCCAAGAACCCAGAAGGATTTCTTGCGCTTGTGGTTCAGCAAAATTCATGACAACTACGTTACTTACATATTGTTTATAGCTCTTCCAGGATTAGATGAAATCATAGAATCATAGAATCACCAGGTTGGAAGAGACCCACCAGATCATCGAGTCCAACCGTTTCTTCGCACGAACAGTAATTTTTCATAAAATTACCTAAGTACATTGCGCTGTGCAGCTGAGAGCCCTCCAGCAACCCTACCAATCTCTCACGGGGAAATAACACCGGATTTAGAACCTCCAGGTCTTCAGGTTTGGTTTTAGAAGTTTTAGTTCTGATATTTTTTTTCTTTCCAAGAAAAGAAAATCTGCTCCTGGAAGGTGATCAGGGGTGGACAGGGGTTTACTAGGCTATGCAGACTTCTTCTCCAACTGAAAAGAAACCAGTTCTTTAAAACGCACAAAGAAGTGAAATCAGCTGCTCAGCAGAGATTAGAAGGTTTTTTTTTACAAAGAATTTTAAAAGAACCAGAAATCAAGGAAAGCAATGAGAAAAATAGCCACAAAGACCAAAAGGACTAAATTTTCAGGGATAACTAAGTTCTTATTCTTCTAGGAATACTTCTATCAGATTTCTTTGTAACTGATTTCCACTGGATTTTCAGCATTTAAATGGAAACACTGGAACCCAGTGACCTCCATCACAGAGACCCTCGTAGTGCTCGAAACTTTGTTTTGATTCGTGATATCAAAATAACAAAACTTTTGTCCTTGTAACAACACAAAACAAATTAATTATGTTATATGTGTTGCGCCAAGATCACTGGAGATCATTAAAACCAACGAGGACAAGGGAAGGTATCCTGATATTTCTCTTCAAAGAATTTAACTGTAAATCCAACGTGGGCACAGGGTTCTAAAGTTAGACCTCCTCGCTCTACCTGAATATCAGAATCTCCTGTTCAACCCCTGAAGGGTCTGTCCTGCTGCATTTATAGGAATTCAGAGCTTTGCACTTCGAAATACCACGAGGCACGTGTCATTCAAAGAGTCAGCAGGATCCTTTCTGGCCTCTTCCTAACACCCTGAACAGGGTTGACAGTGACTGAGATGAAACTTCTGCACATGCAGTAACTATTTTTTAAAAAAGGATAAAAAAAATGTTCACAAAATCCGTATTAAGAGAAAAAATTAATTTTATCAGCAGGTGAGAAGAGAAGGGTGTTCCCATGTCAGGCTCCGTGGTAAAAGCTGAACCAGGCAATTCAGCACTTTCTCGTGTGCAACAGCATCACTTTTACTTTATTTCCATAATTTTTTGCTTTTTTAATCTTTTCCTATAAGAAGCTTAAAGGCTTTGGACTTTGGCTTCTTCTGACCCAAATATACGATGCTTTGGAGAATATTTCATTGGGAGACACTAGAGAAAAGATAACTCCGTAAAGCACCAGAGGTTCAGGTGAAAATTTAAGATCTGATTCTTCTAAAGTCTTGGGAGGGGGAAATATAGCTGGAAATACACCAAAACGCAGTATATCATTATTTGATATCACACCTGGAAGACTCAGAAAACTCTAGCACAGGCTAAAAAGAATCTTTAATTAAGAGATTCCACTTTAATCTAAAAAGAGATGAGAATATCAGTATGAAAAGGTGCTAAACATGCTTGGCTGTTGCAGTGTCTGAGATGATAGAATCACAGAACAACCAGGTTGGAAGAGACCCATCGGATCATCGAGTCCAACCATTCCTATCAAACACTAAACCATGTCCCTCAGCACCTCATCCACCTGTGCCTTAAACACCTCCAGGGAAGGGGAATCAACCACCTCCCTGGGCAGCCTATTCCAATGCCCAATGACCCTTTCTGGGAAACTTTTTTCCCCCTAATGTCCAGCCTGATCCTCCCCTGACGAAGCCTAAGGCCATTCCCTCTTGTCCTGTCCCCTGTCCCTTGGGAGAAGAGCCCAGCTCCCTCCTCTCCACAACCTCCTTTCAGGGAGTTGGAGAGAGTAATGAGGTCTCCTCTCAGCCTCCTCTTCTCCAGGATAAACACCCCCAGCTCTCTCAGACGCTCCTCATAGGTTCTGTTCTCCAGCCCCTTCACCAGCTCCGTTGCTCTTCTCTGGTCTTGCTCCAGAGCCTCAACATCCTTCTTGTGCTGAGGGGCCCACAACTCAACACAGGATTCAAGGAGAGGCCTCCCCAGTGCTGAGTCCAGAGGGAGAAGAACCTCCCTGGCCCTGCTGGTCACACCGTTTCTGATCCAAGCCAGGATGCCCTTGGCCTTCTTGGCCACCTGGGCACACTGCTGGCTCATGGTCAGTCGCTGTCGACCAACACCCCCAGGTCCCTCTCCTCCTGGCAGTTTTCCAGCCAGGCTTCTCCCAGTCTGTAGCTCTGCTCAGGGTTGTTGTGCCCCAAGTGCAGGACCCGGCATTTGGCCGTGTTAAACCTCATCCCATTGGACTCAGCCCATGGATCCAGCCTGTTTAGTTCCCTTTGCAGAGCCTCCTGACCCTCCAGTAGATCCACACTTCCACACAGCTTAGTGTCATCTGCAAACTTTGTAGTAGATGCAGATACAGCTTCTGCTGTAAAAAGCTTTCTTCCCTTATCAGTCACCAGAGCTGGTCTGAACTCCCCCTACCTGCTTTGCTTATTCTTTGTTTCTATCAATTATGATTGAACATTATTTCACAGAATCACCAGGTTGGAGAAGACGCATCAGATCATTAAGTGAAGACAGACCTACCAGAGTCTTGTCAAAGAAATAAAGGGCAAGATTATCAGGGACAGCAAGAGCCTCATGCGAAATGATCCAAAGTTTCCCCAAGTTTCCTGCTGCCAACTGCCTTTCACGTCACCTCAATCACACGGCAAGAGACGACAGGCAAGGCTGTGAATCACAGCAGAGTCAGGAAAAACAAAACTTAATAGTTTTAAATTAACCTAAGTAAGTTCCACAAAAAAAAAACTGAGTGGATGTCCTGGGTAATTTGTGCAAGTGGTAAAAAGCAAATATTATGAGAAAGACGGTGATTGACAGCATTTTCCTGACACACTACATAGGTGTCAACCGATCCGGTTGATAAAATTCAGTGATATGCTAGAAACTGAGGAAAAAAGCAATCACACAGAAGCAGAGCAGACAATGTCTACATAATCTTGAGCAGAGGCAAGAAGGCAGAGAGGAGACTGTTAGAGACGTCTCTAATGCAAAAGAACAGACTGTGTGAACATCGACTGCAGCCAGTTTGCTCTTTCCCCAACCCTCCAAAAAGCAGAAAGCGTTGAAATAAATTAATCAATAGAATAGAAGGGGAAAAAAATAACAAAGCACCACTTTTGTAGGATAAGTTATACATTCCCTGGCACCACCTGGGGAGCTGAAAGAGCAAACACCCTGTAAAATTCCAGGCATCGACTCCATCCAGAACATTTTTTTGAAGGAAACGCAATTCTATTCGTAGGTCAAAACCCCAGCACAAATGGTGACGCGATAACTATAGTTATTTTTCCGTCTGGGGTGATGAGGAAACAATAACTGATGACAAGAGTGGCATCTGGGAGAAAATTCTTATTGGCAGCCGCTCAAGAAGGTTTCTCCAAAGAGGAAAAGCATCAACACGCAGCTAAAATAATGAGCTTCATAGTTAGAGCGAAAAAAGTTTAAGTCGTTCTAAATGGTGTCATATTGAACAGAAGAAAGTTATTACTAGAAAGTTAGTACTGAACTATAAAGTTAGTACTAACTTTAGTACTAGAAAGTTAGTACTAAAAATGTCAATAAAGTGGGAGTAAGAAAGAGCTACTGGTTTTACGGCTGCTTTCCAGAGACGCTCCACACCAACTCCATAAAACAGAGCCCAAAAGTCCGTTTTTGTTTGCTTATTTCTGCTGTGATTTCAAGTGACTTCAAGTCTGGACGCATAAACATTAAGGTCCCTGATTTCTCTTTGCAAATAACACAGAAATAAATCCTGAGTTTATCAGCCAAGGTACAGTTTAGATTCTGCCTCCTCGTTCTGAAGGAGCTGTGGCAAAGGGATGAATATATCTCATTAGAAACAGAAAAAGAAGCCACCTTACGCCCCTTTCAAAGCAGCTGTACTGAAATTGGAAATACACACAACTGAAAAATTGCTGTTATAAAGTCCTTACGCAGGAAGGGAAAGGGAAATCAGATGGTTTTCTACTTTACATACTTCACTTTCACTGTATTCAACAATGAGATCAATATTTTTTGCACAAAATATCTTTGAATGCGTAAGTAACAGCTGAAACTCAAACCCAGCTCTCCGCAGCGACTGCCCTCACTTTGGTTTTGAGGAGAAGGATTAATATTTAACCAACACACCAGAGGTTTCCTTCCCTAGATAGTAGGTTGGTACTTCTTAAATCCATTTCCTTTCAACAGCCTCTGCTCATTAGAATCATAGAACAACCAGGTTGGAAGAGACCCACCGGATCATCGAGTCCAACCATATATACCGCGATATTAAGGATTATATCAAACTTGATCAGGTGAAAAATACGCTAAAATATTTTGGGTAAAAGTAAAAGGCAAAAAATTTAAAAGGCCAATTCGAAAGAACACGGACTATCAATCACAGGGATAAAGGAAGAAGCATTTGGGGAAGAAACCAAGTGCTACGTTGGAGGCATCGTAGAGGTGCAGAGTGGAAGAAAGGGCATTTATCATGGTCAGATTCCCAGGAAAGCAGCAAGTGATTACACTGGTGATTTGAACTGCACAGGGATCGGAGGAGGTGTTACACCTTGGAGGAAGCAGGAAATCAAGAACAGAGGAGACTCAGTCCAGTCTAGGCTATACTTGACGGATTGTTAGCAAACAGATCATAAAATGTAGTGGTTTTTCCCTGGGATTTGTCCTTAAGAGACACAGTCTGTCACAGTCTGCTTGCAGCCTCCCAGGCTGCACCGAGCGTGAGTTCAGAGAGTCTGGCTCTCAATCTATTTAAGCAAAATGTCAGCCAGAAAGGAAAACATCCTCTCTGGAGAGCAGCAGAGCTGCCCCGGGAAAGGAGAACTCATTTGAAAAAACTGCTGTCTCCAAACACACCGATGCTCCCTCTGTGCTTCGCCTTCCTCCCAGGGCGACGCGTTTTGGGGAAGGCTCAGCTTCAGATCTGCCAGTCAGACAAACTCCAAAGCTCCAATCCCTCAAAAGCTCAGCTCCCGCTCACTGCTGCCACTCAGACATCTCTAACAGTGACGGGCACGCAACAAGCTGGAACCAGCAGAGCCAGCACCGACGTCGTCAGGAACCTCAGAGTGTTGTGCTGGGGACACGATGCCTCACGGGAGACACAGACCTAAGTGCTGAGTTCATGGCATGGCTGGGGAACACTGGCAGTGCTCGGGAATAGGGCTGCAGAGATGCAACACTTCACTGTCCAAAGACAGAAATCATAGAATCATAGAACAACCAGGTTGGAAGAGACCCATCAGATCATCGAGTCCAACCATTCCTATCAAACACTAACCCATGTCCCTCAGCACCTCATCCACCTGTACCTTAAACTCCACCAGGGAAGGTGAATCAACCCCCTCTCTGGGCAGCCTATTCCAATGCCCAATGACCCTTTCCGTGAACAACTTCCCCCTAATCTCCAGCCTAAATCTCCCCTTGAGGAGCTTGAGGCCATTCCCTCTCGTCCTGTCCCCTGTCACTTGGGAGAGGAGCCCAGCTCCCTCCTCTCCACATCCTCATCTCAGGGAGGTGTAGAGAGCAATGAGGTCTCCTCTCAGCCTCCTCTTCTCCAGGATAAACACCCCCAGCTCTCTCAGACGCTCCTCATCGGGTCTGTTCTCCAGCCCCTTCACCAGCTTCTTTGCTCTTCTCTGGACTCGCTCCAGAGCCTCAACATCCTTCTTGTGGTGAGAGGCCCAGAACTGAACACAGGATTCAAGGAGCGGCCTCACCAGTGCTGAGTACAGAGGGAGAATCACCTCCCTGGCCCTGCTGGTCACACCATTTCTGATCCAAGCCAGGATGCCATTGGCCTGAATGAAATAATGGAATTGATTTCAGCTCATTGTTTGGCTTCCGCTGAAGCATCAAACATCATCCCAATGCAGTTATAAAAAAAAAGATACTTTTAGAAAAATGCATCCTCTTTCTTGGAAAAGTTTGATAAACGGTATTTGTAATAGATGCTTTTCTGAATTGGAGACTAGCTTTAAAAGCCATCAATCCAGTACAACAACCTTATCCTTACCAGAAACATTTCTAAGACAAGCAACCATCACAATGGTCACAAGCTTCAAATGTTTACAACCAACTCCCAACAACAAAAGGATGAACAGCCCCAAGCGTCTGGTTCAGTCTCTCCCTTCTGGTTTATTTCTGAGAAGGCAAAATATGAAAACCTAGTTCAAGCACAAATAAACTTTGAGTTTCCTTTTCAGAATTCTTAAGGAACAAGCTCCAAAATGAGGCTCAAGCAAATGATTCGCAGGGAACAATGAATTCATCAAATTTAGCCTAGATTTGCCCCTAAATGAAAATGAGCTAAAAGAATTACGTTACACAGAAAACAGCTTCGGCTAATCCTTTATAATGCACCAGGGATCTATGCAAATTAATTTGCTTCTCAAAGTTTAAAACATTGCGGAGTGTAAAATCGTTTTATGATTGTCTGGCAAATCATTGCGATGTTTGTTTATGCCCGAGAATGCACACTACAAAAAAACCATAAGAATTTAACAACAAGATACCAAGGGGACTTATAAAAACATTGTAATGTGCTCGGCGTAAAATAAGGGAATCGAGCCACAGAAGGATGAATTAGTGTAAAATATTACAAATTCTTTTTTTAAGTAGCACATCGTTGGCACTGGAGATATGGAATGTTTTCTTTTGGGATCTATCTATAGTAAAAATTCCTGATGGTTTATACAACAATGATGATTTGTCTCAGAAGTTCCCTCTGTACTTGGCACTGGTGAGGCTGCTCCTCAAATCCTGTGTTCAGTTCTGGGCCTCTCACCACAAGAAGGATGTTGAGGCTCTGGAGCGAGTCCAGAGAAGAGCAACGAAGCTAGTGAAGGGGCTGGAGAACAGGCCCTATGAGGACCGTCTGAGAGAGCTGGGGGTGTTTATCCTGGAGAAGAGGAGGCTGAGGGGAGACCTCATTGCTCTCTACAACTCCCTGAGAGGAGGTTGTGGAGAGGAGGGAGCTGGGCTCTTCTGCCAAGGGACAGGGGACAGGACAAGAGGGAATGGCCTCAAGCTCCACCAGGGGAGATTTAGGCTGGAGATTAGGATGAAGTTTTTCACACAAAGGGTCATTGGGCATTGGAATAGGCTGCCCAGGGAGGTGGCTGATTCACCCTCCCTGGAGGTGTTTAAGGCACAGGTAGATGAGGTGCTGAGGGACATGGGTTAGTGTTTGATAGGAATGGTTGGACTCAATGATCCGATGGGTCTCTTCCAACCTGGTTGTTCTAAGTTAGGCTGTGCTATGAATTCTGTGATTCTATGAGAGGAAGAAGAAAAGAAACCAGAAGCACCTCCTCTCCTGAAGGATCTGGGTACAACTAAGCATCATCGTCCCCTCAGCTTCCAGCAATTCCCTGGGACATAACGTGCATTAGTTAGAAATAATGCTTAATGGAGGTGACACTCAGAACAGCTGATTTACTAATTAAACCATGTCTTCTTTACAATTAGTTGCCCGGCAAGCGACTGCCATCACCTGCAGAGTCTCCCATCAGCCTAGATGACTTGGCAGCAGAGGGGATTAATTAAAAGAATAAATACCTACAGTCACACTGCCATCCCGGTGAGATGAAGGAGTTACAGAACAACCAGGTTGGAAGAGACCCATTAGATCATCGAGTCCAACCATTCCTATCAAACACTAACCCATGTCCCTCAGCACCTCATCCACCCGTCCCTTAAACACCTCCAGGGAGGGTGAATCAACCCCCTCCCTGGGCAGCCTCTGACACTGTCCAGTGACCCTTTCTGAGAAAAATTTTTTCCTAATGTCCAGCCTGAACCTCCCCTGGTGGAGCTTGAGGCCATTCCCTCTCATCTTGTCTCCACAAGGATTTCTGCCAAGAGGCAGAACAGAAGTGAGAAGCTTTAAGAGTCACAGCTTTTTTTTCTTTATTTCACATTTATGTCAACGTTTCCCTGGACATCTAGTCCTGAGTCACTTTGAGTTGACAGAATACAATTTATTCCACATGATATTCTCTTCTGTACTAAGTGTCACACAATGATTATAATGAAAGCAAAGGCTGAATATGCACTTACATTAATTAGCAATAATTCAAAGACAGGTCTTCGTGATTACTGCTTCACAGACATGAAAACGAATTCATTACTAAAAGACCACTGCCACCGACTATCTGATGAGCTTTGGCAGATCAAAAAAGCACATTAAATAAATGCACGATCAAACGATAAAGTGTATCATTTGTATAAATTACTAAAGGACAACATCTCCTGACTGAGATGTTCAGCTTTATAGATTATTTATCCAGTTTTGCATATCAGGCAAAGCTTTTCTTACCAAGTGGCGATGGTAGAGGGAACGATCGTTAGCAGGGAGATTGGAAGAGATACTGACTCCAGCAAGATCCTACCCAAGGATGCTGTGTGGTTACACAACTACAGCCTGGAAGAGCTTTAGATGTTACCTGCACAGTCTTCCAACCCACACCACGTTATTTTTATATTAAAAAAACCCAAAGAAACAAAAGGGACAACAAAACCCCAACTGATAGACCTGTATGGACACCTGAGATAGTAACCCCAGAGCAGAGTCTATTTACACTCTGTAAAGCATATTCCTCACACAGTGCAAGCAATTATTATTTTTAGAAACTCTCAATTACTCATCAGTAATGACCTCGCACTAAATAACTATTTAAAAAAAAAAAAAAAGAGAAAAGGTTGGTCAGGCCCCAAAAATGTATTGTTTGATATTTAGCTACTGCACTTTTAATAACTGAAGCTTTTCTGAAAATCAATATAATCCTAACTTAAGAGGTTTATAGGTTGTTGTGCCTGGAGAAGAGAATCATAGAATCATGGAACAACCAGGCTGGAAGAGACCCACCGGATCATCGAGTCCAACCATTCCTATCAATCCCTAAACCATGTCCCTCAGTACCTCATCCACCTGCACCTTAAACACTTACAGGGAAGGTGACTCAAAGAAGAGCCTTCTCAAAGAGAAGGCTCCAAGGAGACCTTAGAGCAGCTTCCAAGTACCAGAAGGGGATATGAGAAAACTGTGATTCCTCAAAACAGATTTCAAATAGTTGTTGAGTTAGCACCAGTGTTCCCCTCAGCAAGTCTTGCTTATATCCAGTGACCAGCAAGCTGTGCCTTGAGAAGGACTGATTCTTCCAGTTGATCTAAATTTAGAAGCTGTCCACTTCCTGATGAAGTTGTATTTTCCAGGTTTGTTTTATTCTGGGCTCTGTCTCTCGTGGCAGAGACATTCTTAACTGTGAGAGTATACTCAGCAGCAAGGAAAATTATTATTACCAGACTGAAAAATTCAGACGTTCAAGCAGGCGTTTTCATTTCACAGGGAAGCTAATAAGGTGAACAGAAGCTGGCTAAGTTTATCAAGTGAATCAGAAAATTATGTCAGACCTGAAGGTAAATTTCCAACATTCTGATCGCTGGCCTTAAGCCCAGTTATACATCCATTTTATAATTAAAAGTGCTTGAAGTCCGCATATCCACTAAAAGATTATGCTTCCACCAAAGAAGATGAGGTTGAGAGGAGACCTCATTGCTCTCTACAACTACCTGAAAGGAGGTTGTGGAGAGGAGGGAGCTGGGCTCTTCTCCCAAGGGACAGGACGAGAGGGAATGGCCTCAAGCTCCACCAGGGTAGATTTAGGCTGGAGATTAGGGGGAAGTTTTTCACGGAAAGGGTCATTGGGCATTGGAATAGGCTGCCCAGGGAGGGGGTTGATTCACCTTCCCTGGAGGTGTTTAAGGTACAGGTGGATCTGGTGCTGAGGGACATGGGTTAGTGTTTGATGGGAATGGTTGGACTCAATGATCCAGTGGGTCTCTTCCAACTTGGTGATTCTATGATTCAGTTACCAAATCTAATTAAGAACATTTGCAAGCTTATAGATCACATCCTTTCACAAAAGCCTGTACACAACATGCAGCTGTTTCTCATTTCCAGCTTCAGAACAGGCATTTCAACATCACACAAACACCTCTCCACCCCTATCTTTCCACATTATAATTTGTTCTTACTGATCATTCATCGTTTGGTCAAACTGCACAGTCAGTTTCTTCCTCGACGGAACGTGCAGCATGCCTTACAAGTCTTGTTTCTTTATCTAAATCATGGCTAAAAGCCCTTCCTTACACAGCTATCTAAATAAATCGACCAACAAGCTACTTCTAAAGCTTCATTTCATTCCTCCTGCTTTCCCCTCAGTTCTTTTCCTCAGTGTTTCTTTGTCTTTCAATCTTCCCATTTATTCCCCCAAGTACTCTTCTATCACAAACATACACACATGCCTGTAACCCCATACTGAGGCCAAAGAACCATCAACCATATTTAAAAAAATTAAACACACACAAACTCAATGAGCCGCAAATTGGCTCAGAAGTTGTGAACTGAAAACACTTCCTTGAGTAGAAAATATTTACAGAAATTCCTGATGTCGTTTGAGTAACTTCTTCCCCCCATCTCGATACACTTGTGACTTGGAATTTCTGTGAACCTCATCAGCAAAGTGGCATCCTGGATTGACATTTTAAAGTATTTTAAAATACTTTCAAGTATTTTTACAGTATTTTATTTTCATCATTTCTGTTAATCTAGAATGAAGAAATCCCTTCTGTGTGGGTAGGTAAGTATAAAACGGATTAACTTGAAGATTTCCGACTCTAAAAGGCAGGATACCTCCAGCAACACTTGGTCACATCAGGTTGGCCTCCAGAGGAAGGTAATTACTGCAGGACTCGCCGCATCAGTGGGGGCTGATGGACACCAGGTGACATTTTGCTCAGCAGAGCCATTAATTAGTTAGAAGGAACCTGCCTCTTAAAATGCCTGCTTTTCCTCCCTGAAACACAGAGGGAACCCAGACAAACTAACGATACAACTTGCAGACAGTTGAAAGGAACAGAGGCAAATGCCAACCTACCAGTGTGACTTGATCGGTAACACAGAATCGCAGAACAAGGAGGTTGGAAGAGACCCACCGGATCATCAAGTCCAACCATTCCCATCAATCACTAACCCATGTGCCTCAGCACCTCGTCCACCCGTTCTCACTTCACAGTTCTGTTATTCACCAGACAACCATCAATTACCAGAACTCGGGGGTTTTATTTGTTGTTCAGATTATTCTTTTCCATAAGGGATTTCTCTCATTGTCCACAAACACTACACGGTTCTGTGCAGGAGTGAACAGTCCTACTTACAAATAAAAGCACTGAGAGGTTCATGCTTAACGGGTTCAAATATAGAATTTACCAACTCTTATGTTCCTCGCAAGCCTTAGGAAAAATGTTACCGAAAGTTTAGGGAAGAGAAATCTCTGCACCACTCTTCCCAGAATCCACAAGTCACTGTGATCAATAACAACACTGAGGGACTTTTGTAACAATGACCAAGAGCCTTTTTGTGCTGAAATCCATGACAAGTGTTTCGCATACACCATCATTATTCCAAACAGCTTCCCCTGCCCTCGGACACTGGAGTGTTTCTAACCATACTACACAGTTAGAATCATAGAATCATAGGACAACCAGGTTGGAAGAGACCCACCGGATCATCAAGCCCAACCACAGTTGCATGGTTTAGTCATTAGTAATTAAGTTAAACTTATTTTCAAGACAAGACAAACCTTGTTTAATGCTAGATAACAAAGACGAATTTGCCCACAACCCGTCCTGTTCATTACTTGCATTAACAAACCACAAAAAGCATTTAAGCCTGGTAAGAGTTAAACTGGAGTAGTTATTGAGATCAACTAAAACATCTCCAGATGAAAACTTCCGAGTAGGATAATTACGGAAAACCCTGTGCCATCACCCCAGCACAAAGCAGAAAAAAAAATCGCTGCTTTCAAGATATTCCCACTTTGCCAATTAGTCAACGGTTATTCAAGGGGGAAACTCAGAGGCTGCTCTCAACACCAAAATGTCATTCGTCGATTCAAACAGATCTAATTAGAGTAAAACACAGAGGTTGAATTGCCTACATCTCACACCTTGTGCCCAGACACACAGATCCCACTAATTACAGGTATTTTAACTGATTCTCATTAAAAGCCACCAAATCGGGGTGTAAATAGCAACCTATTTTCACTACAGATCTGTCAAATTAGAAAGTTTCTTTGTCAGTAAAGCGTCTATCATCTGATTTGCAACTTTTCTAGGTAAGTTCCTCTTCTAAGAAGGGAACACAAATGCCAGATGTGTCCTAAATGGAGGAAATGTGTGCCTGCCTTTTCCTGGAAATGCAATAAAAATCAATTTTTTTTCTGCAGCGTTTTTGTACTGTTTTCAGGGTTTATATTTGATAGGAATGGTTGGACTCGATGATCCGGTGGGTCTCTTCCAACCTGGTTGTTCTATGATTCTATATTGTCTGAACCTGATTCATTGTTTAAGGCACAGGTAGATGAGGTCCTGAGGGACATGGGTTAGTGTTTGATAGGAATGGTTGGACTCGATGATCCGGTGGGTCTCTTCCAACCTGGTTGTTCTATGATTCTATATTGTCTGAACCTGATTCATTGTTTAAGGCACAGGTAGATGAGGTCCTGAGGGACATGGGTTAGTGTTTGATAGGAATGGTTGGACTCGATGATCCGGTGGGTCTCTTCCAACCTGGTTGTTCTATGATTCTATATTGTCTGAACCTGATTCATTAGCCTGCAATGGGGCAACCTACTGTCAATAAATTTCAGGAAGTGGTTGGACTCTCATTCATAAGAAGAGACAGAATTATCAAAACTTGAATAATTAGTTGAAAAATATCTTTCAATGCTTACACCTTTGTTTCTGGGATAGTGCAGGAAGGGATTTTCTGCAACCCGAAGCAGCCATTTAGTTGCCAACTAGTAAAAGAATTGGAAAGATATGGATTTGAGAGATGGATCACTCTGGATAAGGAATTAGTCGGATGGTCATACTGAAAGAGTTGTGACCAACAGCTCAATGTCCTAGTGGAGACCAATGATGAACTGCATCCTGCAGTGGCCAGTATTGGAACTTGTGTAGTTTAACATCTTTGTAACAGACATGGACAGTGGGATTGGGTGCAAAATTGTTCACGGAAAGGGTTGTTAAGCATTGGAACAGGCTGTGCAGGGAGGGGGTTGATTCCCCTTCCCTGGAGGGGTTTAAGGTGCAGGTGGACAAGGTGCTGAGGGACATGGTTTAATGTTTGATAGGAATGCTTGGATTAGATGATCCGGTGGGTCTCTTCCAACCTGGCGATTCCATGATTCCATAAATTGAAAGGTCCTGCTCTAGAAAGGGACTAGAATCACACTACATTCCTTACATTAGATCAGAACGCTTTGAAACAAAACCACTTCAAGAAATAATATATGTATTTATGCGTATACTGTATTGTATCAAAAAGGTTAGGAAAGGAAAACTCGAAGCAACTGAAAAACATCACCAAGTGTCTAAAAAGTACTTTTCACAAAAAGCCCCAATTTCTACTCAGCACAATGAATTCATTGGAGGAGCTCTATGTTCCTTTAACAGAGACCTCAGAAAGCCTCTGGTTTGTGTTTTGGATGGAAAAGTCCACTACCCTAGTGCCAGGACACTGCCAAGAAAGGGGAGTCTTTCACTACAGCATCAGGACTCAAAAGGCATTAAATTCACATATAAATACCCAGAAAAATATGCTTGAACTCCTTACCGTCCCTGACTAAAATAAGGGCTTATACTTTAGGATTTATTTTGAATAAACACAATATTTGCTATTCTCCACCTTAAGTATAAATCATACCAAAACTTCAAACCAGCAGTGAGCACTAGATAGTCTCCACAGCCTTTCACGGGCTTTGCATTAGACCCTTGGTTTTTGGCATCACTCTTGGTTCCGTTTCCACGAGCGCGATCAGAAAAAAAGATCTGGCAGCAATAACCCACAGCGAGATCGTCACACCGAGGGGTTTTGACGTCTTTATAACCCCTTTTAATTGATCACATAATTCATCTTTCACATCACCAGCCCATCAGTGGATATTTATTAAGCACGATACGGATGCTACATGTCAAAAAGCTGATCCAAGAACGTTTTCTAATATCAGACTGCCTGATGTCCCAAGTGTTTGCTCATCCCCTCAAAACATAGTAATGGGAATTGCCTCAGAGCAATGCGTTATTAAATTCCATTAAAGCAGTGCTGGAAAAGCCGGGAGCTATAAGTTTCAAAGGATGCAGATGTGTTCATCCCGTTCTTCCCCCTCTAGCTCTAGGATAAGCTTTTTATAAACAATCTAAACCAGAAATTAAAAAATGAGGTGAAATTCAGTAAGGGGAACACCACTGGCAGTGAATGACCCGACCACAGGTGCAGTCGCAAGGCAAGAAACTCATTTTCGTGGACCTCTGCTCAATTATTGCGAGTTGACAACGCTGCTGTCAGTCCGAAAGGTTAATCCAGTAATGAAAGATGACAATCTCTCCCGAGCCATTACCGAGAGCCCGAGCAGGGAGGCACAGTTTAAATTAAAGGTGCTCCAAGCAGCTCGAGGACACAAAGGTTTGTCCAAAGCCTCCACGGGAGCCCACGCAGGGGCTGAGGCTCTGCTACCCTCAAGTGTCACTCACAGCTCGGATGCTGAGGTGACAGCAAAGCTCTGAACACATTATTCTGACCCAAATTGTATCAGATATTTACCTCTCCCGAATTGTTTATAATCAAATCCCTCACAGTTTTTCAGAAGATAGCTCTGGGCTATTTGCTCGTGATCGGTGTTGATCAGCGTTCCTCAAATCTCCTCTGAATTTCGTGAACTGAATGAGGTAAATTATTAAATTATAAATTAATAATCACAATTAACATAGAATCATAGAACCACCAGGTTGGAAGAGACCGATGATCCGATGGGTCTCTTCCAACCTGGTGGTTCTATGATTCTATGATAATTCCAATCCCTATTTTTTAAAACCCTTTACAGGTCAATCCGAGCTCACCGGTAGCTGTCACGACTTTATCTGGAGATAATGCACTCTAGGGACAGACCCAATAAGGAAACACTCAGCATGTCCAACAAAACGCTCCGTTAAACACCCATAAATTACACACAAAAGTGCTGCAGGCAAAGGAGCAGGAGAGGAATTTAGTACCCGTTTACACTCTGGGTAATCTCAAGCCCACTGAGATTGCCATTCATAAATAAAAACATAATTAAATAATAACTTAGTGTCAAAATGAACTCGAACCAGTGAGTTGCTCAGGCAAATATGTCAACTGAACCTCCAGTCTTGCAATCACGATGCTGAAACCATCTCCTGGTGCCCTGAGCTGCAACCTCACCAGTGGTTACCTCATATCCTAACATTTACATGATTTACTAAATACCCACAAGCAACTCATACAAGGCCAAGGACGACAACAACGATAACAACTTTCCTTTAGAAGCAGAAAAGCTTTGTGGTTGATTCACCTTCCCTGGAGGTGTTTAAGGCACAGGTGGATGAGGTGCTGAGGGACACGGTTTAGCGTTTGATAGGAATGGTTGAACTCTATAATCCAATGGGTCTCTTCCAACCTGGTTGTTCTATGATTCTATGATTAAGTAATAGAATAAACTTGCCTTGACCTCTTCTTGTACGTCTTGGGTTAACAGAAATTATAGTTGTATATAATCATTTTATCCAGATAATACATTTCTTTTAATTCATAAAATCTTTCACTTGGACTTCATGGTCCTCCTTAACCAGACTCTTCTAAGAAATCACAGAACCACCAGGTCGGACGAGACCCACCGGATCATCGAGTCCAACCATTCCCATCGATCACAAACCCTTTGCACATAAAGTTATAGATGATTTGAGCTTTCACTAGAGGTGAAACAAGACACTGGTCTTTATATTCCTCCACCTAAGCTGTTTCGCCCTAATCACACCCTTTAGCACACTCTGCATGCGACTAACGACACAGAAAACAAAAAATCAGATCAGGTGTAAAACCTTCAAAGTTGAGGTTATAACCTATACAGCCTTTTACTTTTTTTCTATTAGAAAACACACTAATTTTAGTGCCATTTCACAAGGCTGTGCTGTTCTTAAACACAGCAATCCTCAAAAAAATATCGTCCTTTCAGTCACAGGCCTTTATCTGCTGGTTGCAGATGATATCACATTCGCTTCTTAAATAATATTTAAAGGTCAAACCAATAAGGCATAGAAAATGTTGAACATCTTGTAAAACTCACACAAGGCTCGGCGGGAGCCGCAGGAGGGGAACTCGCTAAAATGATCGAGCGCTTTTTAACATATTTATTCAATGATTACCAGGGGCACAATGTAATCCACTTCTAATGGAAACCCAGGGGAGGGCGAAAAACGCTGCTGAAAATTCATGGGGAAAAAAGTCTTCAGAGGTTCTTCCTCATCTGTTTTCATACCATGTGAAGAAGTTTTAGCTCAGGTAGTATCTAAACCACAGTTTAAAGATGCCCAATCATAGGATCATAGAACAACCAGGTTGGAAGAGACCCATCGGATCATCAAGTCCAACCATTCCTATCAAACACTAACCCATGTCCCTCAGGACCTCGTCTGCCTGTCCCTTAAACACCTCCAGGGAAGGGGAATCAACCACCTCCCTGGGCAGCCTGTTCCAATGCCCAATCACCCTCTGTGTGAAAAACTTCCTCCTAATCTCTAGGTTAATCTCAAGCTAGTTTTAAATTGTCCAAGCAATACAGACTCAGAGGAGAGAGAAATCATGAGGTCAGGGAGCACAGGGCTCCCTGGGCAGACAGACCCCATTGGTCTGGGGTAACTCTTGGGTGTTCGGGGCAGCACTGCTAACACATAAAAGATAAAAATCTTTTTAGCTGCTTACCTGAGCAACTCTACCTCTGGATAATCAAAGCTTTACGCTGTATGCTCTCACCACAGCCCCGAAGAGCAAAAAACATAGGGAGGAGAAAGGGTTTTCCAGTTCTGACAAGGGCTGATCACCTAATGCGACCCAAGCTATATGCAGAGGTAGCAGACAGGTAGGTACTAAATTACAACCCTCTTTCTAGCCAAGAAAAACATGCATTTTCTCTGATTTCAAAGTTGTTAGGGTTTGAAAGGACCTTAGGGGAATGCATCACTTGCTGCTCAAGGGGTCTTGGTGAGGTTGCTCAGGGTTTTCTCTAAACTTTTAAACTTTCTCCTACACTTTTCTCTAAGTTATGGTCTGCCATGCCATGTTCTAGGTGTTCAGCCATAACAAAACCCCCTAAATCCAGAAATTTCGAAGCACGTACCTTCCCATGTGCATAAAGAGCATCAAACGTGTCAAAAGAGAGCCTGTACGAGATGCAGACACGACAAGACACAACAGGCAAGCTCCTCTGTCCTTTCCAAGCCGATGGGTTTGTCCCACCAAAAGAACAACTCCTGGATACCAAAGTTAAGAACCAGCTTAGAGGCACAGAAAGACTCTGACCTGTTCTCCAGCAGCGCAGACTGAGCCTTGCTCAGATGTGTGAAACACAGGGAATAAACTCTATTTCAAAGCACCAATTAGGAGACTGCCCGAGTGTAGCCTTTCTCAGGTATCAATTTAAACAACTGCCCGCAGCTCCGCTCAGAAATGCATTGACTTTTAATGGGAAGATAAGAAAAGAAAGCCTAAGTGACACTATAGTTTTGTTCTCCACTGAAAACTTGCACATAAACCCTTGAGGAAAACCAGAGAGAGCCTGGCAGGAAAGTAAAGTTGCAAAACCAAACTCCACTTCCATTATTGCTGCCACAGAAAGGAGCATTTCGAAGAGCACTAGTAAGTGGAGAGGAGGGAGCTGGGCTCTTCTCCCAAGTGACAGGGGACAGGACGAGAGGGAATGGCCTCAAGCTCTGCCAGGGGAGATTTAGGATAGAGACTAGGAGGAGGTTTTTCACGGAAAGGGTCATTGGGCATTGGCAGAGGCTGCCCAGGGAGGGGGTTGATTCACCTTCCCTGGAGGGGTTTAAGGACGAGGGTGCTTAAGGACGTGGTTTAGTGTTTGATTGGAATGGTTGGACTCGATGATCCGATGGGTCTCTTCCAACCTGGTTGTTCTATGATTCTATGATATTTATATATACAATCAATTATGTTACCGTGAGGTGATTCTGCCCCTCTGCTCCGCTCTCATGAGACCCCACCTGAAGCACCATGTCCAGTTCCAGAGTCCTCAGCACAGGACAGACACGGAGCTGCTGGAGCAAGTCCAGAGGAAGCCACGGGGATGATCTCAGGGCTGGAGCACCTCTGCTATGAGGACAGGCTGAGAGAGTTGGGGCTGTGAAGTCAGAGAAGAGAAGGCTGTGGGGAGACCTTAGAGCAGCTTCCAGTGCTGAAAGGGGCTCCAGGAAAGCTGGGGAGGGGCTCTGGATCAGAGAGGGCAGGGACAGAACAAGGTGAATGGTTTTCCAGCTGAAGGAGGGAAGATGAATTTGAGATCTTAGGCAAAAATGTTTTGCTGTGAGGGTGAGGAGGCCCTGGAATAGGTTGCCCAGAGCAGGGGTGGCTGCCCCATCCCTGGAGGGGTTCCAGGCCAGGTTGGATGGGGCTTGGAGTCCCTGATCCAGTGGGAGGTGTCCTCGTCCATGGCACTGGATGGGTTTTGAGGTCCCTTCCAACCCAAACCATTCCATCATTACTATATATGATATTTATGAGAATTTATTTACTCAAGTCTTATTGCCACAGTCTACTAAAGTTAACTTGCGCGTCCATCCCACTCCAGGAGCTGCTCTGCACTTGCTTCAGGCGAAAAGCATCTGCAGACAGACAGTTTTTAACAAGACTTTCTGAGAAACCCCCTCCAGCAGGGCATTGGAGAATTTCTGTTGAGTAACATTTATCAGGTTTTGCAGAATCCCCTCCCTACTTGCGGAGTATCCTGCTCGGGGTTTGACTGATGGAGTTAATTATTGCGCCAGCTTATCTCCCAACAGCAGTACAACTTTCTGTACAGCTTGTTATCACGGCTATTGAGTTGGTATCGACAGCCCAAACACCAACAAAAATGAAATCCTCACAGTCTCGGAATTTGAAAATGCAAAGAAATTCCTTCTGCTCGTGGTCAGGCTTTGAAATAAATTCTCCATCCTTCCATGGAGATCTTAAATATTGTATTTCTAGCAAATTTTGAAATATGTAAACCTCCGTCTTTTTGAAATACGTAAACCTCCATCTTTTTGAAATACGTAAACCTCCATCTTACTCAAAAAGGATCAGAAATCCCTTAATCATTTACAGATTTGTTAGCCTGTTTGCTCACTTAGACCGAACGTCTGTGTGAGAGGATGTGTTGCATGTAGAATATATTTAGAATATTTAGTTCTGAAGACAAAGGTAGATTGAAGCTGAGAAGGCTGTGGGGAGACCTTATAGTCACCTTCCAGTACCCGAAGGGGCTACAAGAAAGCTGCAAAGGGACTGTTTACAAAGTCTTGTGGGGTTTATTTGGTTTTTTTCTTGGGGTTGTTTGTTTTTAATCTAAAACAAACGGGAAACTCACAGTGAAGTTTAAGAAACTTTGAGCAGCTTCCTGGTTTCTCTTACAACGCATTTTAGAAATAAGATTTATTCTGCTTTGTCTACAAGGCTTTGCAGCTTGAATCTGACTGTTCTGGATGTTGTAGAGCAGGTGCCACACCAAATCAGAGAATCAGAGAATCAGAGAATCAGAGAATCAGAGAATCAGAGAATCAGAGAATCAGAGAATCAGAGAATCAGAGAATCAGAGAATCAGAGAATCAGAGAATCAGAGAATCAGAGAATCAGAGAATCAGAGAATCAGAGAATCAGAGAATCAGAGAATCAGAGAATCAGAGAATCACAGAATCACAGAATCAGAGAATCAGAGAATCAGAGAATCAGAGAATCAGAGAATCACAGAATCAGAGAATCACAGAATCACAGAATCACAGAATCACAGAATCACAGAATCACAGAATCACAGAATCACAGAATCACAGAATCACAGAATCACAGAATCACAGAATCACAGAATCACAGAATCACAGAATCACAGAATCACAGAATCACAGAATCAGAGAATCACAGAATCACAGAATCACAGAATCAGAGAATCAGAGAATCACAGAATCACAGAATCACAGAATCACAGAATCACAGAATCACAGAATCACAGAATCACAGAATCACAGAATCACAGAATCACAGAATCACAGAATCACAGAATCACAGAATCACCAGGTTGGAAGAGACCCATCGGATCATCGAGTCCAACCATTCCTATCAAACACTAACCCATGTCCCTCAGCACCTCATCTACCTGTCCCTTAAACACCTCCAGGGAAGGGGAATCAACCCCCTCCCTGGGCAGGTTATCTAACAGGTTATCCAGTGCAGCAGTTCCCCCTCACACACAGTGAGAGGTCTTCCATACCTGCAACATCTCCTTCCTAAATGTTTCACAGTGGAAAACATTTGGAAACAGTGCATTTGTTTCATCAAATATTAATTCACTAAAGTACACTTTCTGAAGGGTTTTTAGCCCATAAATTACACCATTAATAGTTGTGTTTTTCTGCTTTTTTTGAAGTAAATTCTGTGGAAGTGACTGAACAGCAGGGTTTTTTTTTTTTTTCTTTTTAGAATTACCTTTGTTGTTTCAGTCAACTCTGCTGCTTGGTTAAACTGATTATTTGCACAGTCCATCAAGGAGGTGTCCTCAGCGCTCTGGCTGACTTTGCTGTGTTCAGCCCAATATGCACATTAATCATGTAGCTAATCTAGTTCTCATCTGACCTTGATTTAGTAAAACCACAGAATCGCAAAGAAATGAGGTGCTCTGGAGGCATTTTATCAGACTTCCCAATCTTTATTGCTACCTACTCCTTCACTTGGCAAAAGGATTGAAAGGTTATTGGATACGTCCCTCGTATTCTGCCTCTCACCTCTTTCTCCTCTCTGGTTATACATTTAAACCTAAGACTTGTAATGGGTTTGGGGTTTTATTCTCCCTAAAAATTTCATAGGATCATAGAACATCCCAAGTTCAAAGGGACCCACAGGGACCATCAAGTCTAGCTCCTGTCCCTGTCCAGGACACCCCAACACTCACGCCGTGGGGCTGAGGGTGTTGCCCAAACCTTTCTGGAATATTGTCAGGCTGTGCCTGCTGCCCTGGGAGTTGTTCCAGGGCTCCACCACCTTCTGCGGTGAGATCTTTCTCCTGATGTCCAACCTAATCCTGTCCTATCACATTGTCCTGCCCTTCCCGTAAGTCCTGTCACTGGTCACCAGAGAGGAGAGCTCGGTGCCTGCTCCTCCTCCTCTCCACACGAGTAAGATGCAAACCACAAAGAGATCTCCCCTCAGTTTCTTCTTGTCCAGGTTGAACGGAATCAGTGGCTGCAGCTGCTCCTCATATAATCATATAATATAATCACAGAATCACAGAATCACAGAATCACCAGGTTGGAAGAGACCTACCGGATCATCGAGTCCAACCATCTCTATCAAATGTCCCTCAGGGTCTCATACATCTCCCCCTCTAAATCCTTCAACCTTCCATAATAGCCTTGGAAAAAAATATTGACTTTCAATAAGGTTTCCATTAGATTAGCAATTACAGACAAACATACAAGTAAAAAAAGCAAGAAGGCACAAGTCCACGGAGCCAGGTCCTAAGCGACTTCTGTGACAAGAGCCCCTTGGAGGGTTCAGATACAGCCTCACCCAATCTCTAAACTTTTTACATGTGAGGAAGAAGAATTTGCTCTTTAATTCTAATATGAACATAACATACAACTGTGCTCTGACCTTCCTCCCATGAATATTCAAGCCCAACAAGTGTCAGTTCAAAGGGAAGGGAGAGATGCGACAGGTTCACATGGGACAGGAGCTCCCTGGGATTGCAGAATGAGCTCTTGGAAGCCCAACAGAGAAAAGCCACAAAGAGAATAATTGGTACTGGAGGGATTAGATAGAGCCTGGTAAGTGCTACTTCACCCCTTTCAATTTAACCAAAATCACAGAATCATAGAACAATCAGGTTGGAAGGGACCCATTGGATCTCCTAGTCCAACCATTCCTATCAAACACTAAACCAAGTCCCTCAAGACCTCATCCACCCGTCCCTTAAACACCTCCAGGGAAGGGGAATCAACCAAATCCCCTCTTCATTGCAGCAGAGACGCTACAGAGACAACACCACAACCCAAAGGCTGCAGGAGCTGCTCCACCACTCATCTCCCACCGGAGATATCCTCTGCGCTGAGCCTCTTGGCTCAGCATTTATGTAACAGAGGGGAGTGGAGCTATTAGACTGCTTTAAAAATTGTTTCAAACCGAGACTCTTTTTTGACCTTTTGGTGATGAATGTGAACTGAGAGATGCTAAGGTTCGCCCTCCCGTGACGATAATCATCTTGGAAACCCGACCAGTATTCCTCCTTGCCTCAGGCAGGTGACAGTCGTGGCGATGACACGCGGCGTCGCACTATCGAGGTTGGAAAACGTTAACTTGGCACTGGAGGGCAATCTTTAGACTTGAATCAGGGTGGTGTAAGCCCCTGTGTATTCCAAATCATAGAATCATAGCATCACCAGGTTGGAAGAGACCCACTGGATCATCGACTCCAACCATTCCTACCAAAATGATCAATTAGAAGAAAAATTTTATAAGACTGTAACAAAAAAAAATTGCATTTTACCCTGAAATAATGTTCCACCTAAAAGAGGAGTCAGAGAGGGTACTTACAGGATAAAACAATCGCTTTAAAGACACCACTTAGCGCCTCTTTAAACCATCCGATCAAAAAATTTTAAATACTGGAACTTACTTGGTTCAGATTAAAAGTGCTGGTTTGGTCCTTGCCATTGCTGAGATTGAGAAATATCTAAGCCTCAGCTCAGGTCTCTTCCAGTCCATATTCCTTGCAGCTTTTCCAGCTTCTAGGTTTCTAAATAAAATTGTGTTTCCACAAGTAGATAGGACAGAAAGTGAGAGGTGAGCTGAAGTTGCCCAGAGCAGTGGTGGCTGCCCCATCCCTGGAGGAGCTCAGGGGTTGGATTCCAGAGAGATTTATCCTTTACTAAGTACAGTGTGGGTACTGCTCCCTTAAACGATGTCCCAGATAACCTGGGGGGTCTGCTGCCTGCAGTGCTACAGCTACAGGAGATGCTAACTACTGAAAATAAGCACCAGAGAAACACAGAATCATGGAATGGTTTGGGTTGGAAGGAATCTTAAAGCTCATCCAGTTCCAAACCTCAAACACTTGATCTGTTTTACAACCTGATCTCTCCACACCTGGAAGGAGACTGGAGATATCCAAACATACAGCTTTCTCTCAAGGCTTTATTCATAGAATCACAGAACAACCAGGTTGGAAGAGACCCATCAGATCATCGAGTCCAACCATTCCTATCAAACACTAACCCATGTCCCTCAGGACCTCGTCCACCTGTCCCTTAAACACCTCCAGGGAAGGGGAATCAACCCCCTCCCTGGGCAGCCTGTTCCAATGCCCAATGACCCTCTGTGGGAAAAACTTCCTCCTAATCTCCAGCCTAAATCTCCCCTGGTGGCGCTTGAGGCCATTCCCTCGACCTGTATGAGCCAATGAATCACATCTGTGAGAGAGACAGAACCACAGCCCCACAGAAACCACAAGAGCTAAACCAACAGGAATCTTCTAGGAAACCTCCAAAATGGGTTCAGTTCATGCTACTTCTATTGGAAATCATGGAATCATAGAATCACCAGGTTGGAAAAGACCCATTGGATCATCACATCCAACCATTCCTAACCAGTCTATTATGTGCCAAGCCTGCTGCCCCTCCTTCTCCATCCCCTTCCCTGGGGTCTCAGTCCCCAACATCCCAATTTTTGCTTGATAGAGACAACCCTGGGCTGCCCCAGGCATGTCCTGAGCTCCTGGGGGTGATGTCAGCCCCAGTTTGGGGTCCAACACCCCAATTTTTACTTGATGGAGACAGCCCTGGGGTACCTCAAGCATCTCCCGAGCTCCTGGAGTGTGTTCTAACTCGGTGTCCTATTCATGAAGCTGATCCTCCAAGATGCTCCACAGCGCAAAGAAAAGTGCTAAACAGCTTACGAATGACCTTTTAGAGACGTATCTGCGCACATAACCTTTTCTCCCACGCCCCTCCAGCTGTGAACACATGTTTTTAGACAAGATGTCCAAGAGAATACTGCAAGTTCCTGCAGTTTTTGGCATTTACATACTCCAACCTTAACTACCCACTAAACACAACCACCACGACAAACCAGCCTTGAGCTTGGAGGCAGCTCCGGGGTCTTACGATGTGTAATTTCAGCTACGGAATCCCCCCAAGGCAGGATTTACACCTTGGCAATCGCTTTGTTAGTGCACGAAGCACATTCTTATCTGAAGGCTGGTGCCTCTGCTCTTTGAAGGTAACTGACAGCCTGACAGGAGCTATTTCCAGAGCCGAGTTATATTTATCCGAAAAAGGAAGTGCGATTCGCTTTGAATAGAGCTTGTACTTTCCCAATTCATACCTTCATTCCTCATATTTTGAGTGTATTATGCCACACTAGGCGTTAGCAGGATTCTTTGTCTGAGGAATTAACTGATAGTTAATGACTTTTGCTCTTCCATCAAGCTATTTTGTTGGTTGCTTCTGCAGATGAACCGTTTAGGTCAATTCAACAACTCCACGATCAGATAAAACAGATTTTAAGCAGCGTTAAACACCGAAATAGACCCCGAGCTCTGTGCTTTTCAACCTGCCACCAGCACCAACACCACATCTCTCCAGCATGTGAGTTATTCTACGCCGAGACCCAAGCTGGGCCTACAGAACAGGCTTTAATGCATCTTTCTTTAGCAAATCACTTATATTCCACATTTTCTTGGTGACAAAAACCATATCACAACCAAGTCTCTCCATGGTAAATAATTACAAGAAAACAATAAGTGACAAAAACTTGGTTGCGATCACTTATATTCCACATTTTCTTGGTGACAAAGACATATCACAACCAAGTCACTCACTAGTAAATAATTACAAGAAAATAATAAGATTGGATTAGGTATTCCCTAAGTTTGCAACATAAATGTTGTGATACTTCAGTCTCAATATTCTGTGGACAGAAACGCCATTTCCGTAATTTTCCCACTGATCTTTAAAGATAATTGTCTTTCATTATTTTAATTCATCTAGCAAGCAGACACCCCAAAACATTACGTGTATCCTGGAGGTCAAGAGTCTTAAAGGACACCTGAAAAACCCTCAGTGGGAACTTTCTGCAGATGCATCTGTTTGTATTTGCTGTGGGCAAAGGAGCAGCAGCGTTTCTAACGAACCAAACAAACCAAACCCAAATTAGCAAATGGTCTGATATGACAAAAGCAAGTCGAACACTTGCCTTCAGGAGCAGAACGCTAGCAGAGCTAATAATACAACGTCCTCTGCTCCTAACAATCTGTGGTGGCATAACGGAGATGGCTCATTTTAAGAAAAACTCCAAAACATTATGAAAACTTAAAAACAGTTTCAAGTACTTTTTGTGCAGCTCACTCTTCTTGCCTCTATCAGGATCAAAATGACTAACACGCAAGCTCCCAAGATGTCCAACTGCTCTTTGTCGAGCTCTAGAGGCAACTGGGCAGGCAGCCAGATCAATGATCATCAGACAAGCCATGAGAAAAGTCTCAGGATGAAACGTGTAGGCTTGCTTTCCTTTTTTTCCTTTAACTGGGCCAATAACTAAGCTGCATTTTTGTAAAGGTCAGTTCCGGCATCTTACGGAACAATTCATCCACTGTGGAGTGTGGTCTTCTGCAAGACATTGGTGTGACCTTGACATCATTTCTGCACAAAGTAGTGTTAACAGTCACATTTCTCCCCTCAAACTACACCTTTCTGAGTGAAATTTCCCCACTGTAAGAAGCTGCCCTCCTCCTGATCTGGATTCCACAAGCAACCAAGGCCACTGGCAGCACAGAATCATAGAACCACCAGGTTGGAAGAGACCCATCGGATCATAGAGTCCAACCATTCCTATCAAACACTAAACCATGTCCCTCAGCACCTCGTCCACCCGTCCCTTAAACACCTCCAGGGAAGGTGAATCAACCACCTCCCTGGGCAGCCTCTGCCAGGGACCAATGACCCTTTCTGTGAAAAACTTCCTCCTAATCTCTAGCCTAAATCTCCCCTGGCAAAGCTTGAGGCCATTCCCTCTTGTCCTGTCCCCTGTCCTTTGGGAGAAGAGCCCAGCTCCCTCCTCTCCACAACCTCCTTTCAGGTAGTTGTAGAGAGTAATGAGGTCTCCTCTCAGCCTCCTCTTCTCTAGGCTAAACACCCCCAGCTCTCTCAGCTGCTCCTCATAGGGCCTGTTCTCCAGCCTGTTGAGCAGCCTCAGGGGAGCCCTCAGAAGCAGAAGAAACAAAGCAGCTTCCCATGTTTCATCCTGCAACACAGCAGCTGCAAAAGTAGAGCAGAGACTAAGTGTCTATGTCACCCAAACAATAGAATCCAGACCACTTGGTTATGAAGATAACAGGCACCTGCTCTGCTGGAGCGATAAGGACCCGGGTTTTCTATAAGGACCCGGGTTTTCTATAAGGACCCGGGTTTTCTATAAGGACCCGGGTTTTCTATAAGGACCCGGGTTTTCTATAAGGACCCGGGTTTTCTATAAGGACCCGGGTTTTCTATAAGGACCCGGGTTTTCTATAAGGACCCGGGTTTTCTATAAGGACCCGGGTTTTCTATAAGGACCCGGGTTTTCTATAAGGACCCGGGTTTTCTATAAGGACCCGGGTTTTCTATAAGGACCCGGGTTTTCTATAAGGACCCGGGTTTTCTATAAGGACCCGGGTTTTCTATAAGGACCCGGGTTTTCTATAAGGACCCGGGTTTTCTATAAGGACCCGGGTTTTCTATAAGGACCCGGGTTTTCTATAAGGACCCGGGTTTCTTGTTGAGGTTTGCTGTGGATCCAAAGCCACAAGAGTTTCACCTGTCAAGAATCCATCAGACTTTCCACACTCAGCTCTATATGTGGCACAAGCGCAGAACAGGTATATTTTGATGGGAATGGCTGGACTCGATGATCCGATGGGTCTCTTCCAAGCTGGTTGTTCTATGATTCTAGGTTATATTTAATAGGTCATAAAGGATTCTATTTTTGTTTCAATTCTGTACTACCTGCTATTCCGTCACTCTCTTCCTCCCTTTGCACTGGCAGATACAATTCCTTACAGATTTATTAATGTTTAAGATGACACAAGTGCCACTCATAAATATTTTATATGAGCGGACGACAGGCTAAGCTGCAGACGAGGTTATCATTTCCCAGATTAGAAGCAATATGAATCCCCATGGCAGAATAACCCATTCATTTCTTACAATTCAATATCACCAGCACCTTTTCTTCAACTTGTCAGCTGACGAATAGATTAAATATTAGCAGATTTCAATCTAACAGGTTATGAGCTGTTTTCTATGCACTTTCTGGGGTGTGTTTTGCTTCAGCCCATCACACACACAACCCAATAAACTGCAGGTGAGAGAGACTGGTGTACACAGTCAAAATATTCCCCCCGACAAAAAAAAAAAAAAAAAAAACAAACTACTGAATTCTCAGGATAAAGAATTGTTAGGAAATACAATATACAGGCACTGCAGTTCTCTTTGAGTTCCCACTCTAAAACTCTCAACTTGTCAAAAATCAGATGGTCTTCTCAACACCTTTTAAGGTTTTCCATTGCCAAGCGCAGTTAGAATTTTTAATTTAAAGCTCATTGGCATTTCAGGCTTCGTAAAACTGTGCAGTCGAGGAGGAAAGAGGTTTAAGCTTTACCTCCCAATAATAGCTGGGTTCTCAAACCCGCTTACGGGTTTCTTTTTGACATCTTATTAAAACTGTACTGAAGGATACAAGCATAAAGCCAGTAGGGAAAAATTAAAACTGTGTTGGATCCTGGTTTGGTGTAAGCAGAACGTATCAGATGAGGTCCTAAGGGACGTGGTTTAGTGTTTGTCAGGAATGGTTGGACTCGGTGATCCAGTGGGTCTCTTCCAGCCTGGTTGTTCTGTGATTCTGTGAGTAGCACATTGGGTCAAAGCAGTAGTTTCACTACAGTATGACAGCAATAAAACTAATTTTAAAGTCCCTCCAGAGGACTTGGTGCTTCAGCAGAGACCCAAGAGATTGTCACCTCACTCCATCCTAGGGGCAGGGACATCGGACCCACTCTTCCAGCAGCTCTAGGACCACAAATCCTTTCAGACGAGCATATTGAGGTGAACTGGGTAAAAAGAACACATCCACACAGCACCTGATGCACTATTGGATTTGATAACCCTCTAGGGATGAGGCAAAACCCAAAGATTTTAACCAGAGTATAGCGACAGCGCTTTTAATTTTTCACTCTACACGTAACATCAGAGCCGTGAACTAACAAATGTCTAAATAATTCTTCTTACCACCGTCACAGCTTCAGAATTCAAACCAGACTTAGTACTTTGGGCACTCAGTTATAGAGTCATCACCCCAGCACATCCCCAAGCCCTGGTTCAGTCCTGTGTGTGGCTGGTTTTAATTCCCGTCCGTCAGCCAGTAAATTATCCAAATCTATAGGTGTTGCATTAAAAAATATATATCCTCAGTATTGAACAAAATCAGGCTGGTAACCACAGCTTAAACAGCAACCTTTCTTCAGGTTCTGCTCGGCCCAGAACGATAAGGGACCATACTATTCATCTGGCATTTCTTCACCCACAATAATTAAGGGAATTAGTCACCCTAAGTCATGAAAACATAGAATGACAGAACAGTTTGGGCTGGAAAGGACCTCAAAGCCCTTCCAGTTCCAACTGGAACACCTCCCACTGGATCAGGGGTTCCAAGCCCCATCCAGCCTGGCCTTGAACCCCTCCAGGGACGGTAGCTCTGGGCTACCTGGGCCAGGGCCTCCCCACCCTCACAGCAAAACATTTATTCTAATATCTCATATCAATGTCCGCTCTTCCAGCTTAGAAACAGTGAAATTAAGCCAAGTCAGAGGGACTTGATGTCAGAATCTTGCCCTGGCCGAGCAGAGAGCAGCATTCCTAATGAAGGAGGGTCCAGCTCCTGGTTTCTGGCTCACATCCATCCCTGCTATTCTGGCAGTTGACATGCTGCCAGGTTCATAAAAGGGATGATTTTAACACACACGCTAGAAAAAAAGATAGCAAAGCACTGCTGATGCTGCAGGAACTGGAAGAACGTTCTCTATTCCTCAGCTGCAGAATAACATTATTTTAAGAGAGAAATATCTCCAGCCATCACCAAAAGCGGAATCCATAAAAAATGCTGAACCTCTGGTTTGTTTTATTAAATCCAGCCCAATAGGAAGCGACGTATTGTGATGAAGATTTCCCGCAGAATACCTTTGTGCAGAAGCACCGAGTAATCAATCTCTGCACTTGTACTCGATCTGCGGTTCCGGCACAATGTTCGTGATTGCTGATTGCTTATTCAACTGATTTTTTTAAGACGGAATTGGAGGATCTGATCACAGCATCCTCTCTCTAGGCATGAGAGATCTCAGCAGGCTTTGAAATCTAGAGGAACTTCTGCCTTGAGAAAGAAAGTCTTACACCCTTCTTATGTTCAAGGCTTGTTTTCTGAGCAAATAGCAAGTACATCTTGCATTTATACATAAAATCTGCATGTATGAAGAATTTACTCACAGTCTGATATTTTAAGTCTCTCATTATTAGTAGAAATCCACTATTATCCAGCCTATCCCCATCGTGCCTGCAAAACCATGTCCTGAAGTGCCACATCTACAAGTTTTCTGAACCCCTCCCGGGATGGAGACTCCAACCCCTGCCCTGAGCAGCCCCTTCCAAAGCTTCGCAACTCTTCTAATAAAGAAATTTTTCCTTCTATCCAATCTAACCCTCCCGCAGCACAACTTAAGGCCGCTTTATCCCATCCCATCGCTTGGGAGAAGAAACCAGCACCTACCTCACCACAAACCCCTCGCTAAGAGCTGCGGAGAGTGATGAAGTCTCCCCTCAGCCTCCTCTTCTTCCAGACTAAACAGTCCCTCAGCCACCTCTCATAACCTTTGTTCTCCAGTCCCTTCCCTTCTCTGGACATGCTCCATCCCCTCAATGTCCTTCTTGGAGTGAGAGGCACAAAGCCGAACCAGGATTTGAAGTGTGGCCTCACCAGCAGGATGATCACTTACAAAAAAAAAATCAATCTATCACCTCAAAATTAATCAAAATAATGAGCTCCATGCTTCAGAGCCAAAATCTGTATATTGTGCAGAAAGTTCTTTGTAAAGAAACTTTCTTATGCTTCCAGTGAGATGAGTACAGTGCATTTTAATAGCAGTTTTTAATATTCGCACTAGAAGAGGAGCAAACAGCAGTACAGTTGACTGCACACAAGCCTCGCGGCTGCTCGGGGTCTCATTTATCAGTGATGCTCAGCTGATTGCCAGAGCTGCCACAAAGACCTCCCCTCCCCATGCAGCGTGTCTGGATTTTAATGTACTGCATGTGGTTCGAGTCCACGACCCAGCGAGGCATCTGTCCTGTAGGTAACTACAGACAAACGAGACAGAGGAAGCTGCAGAGAGAGGAGCTTCTGCACCCTCACAACAAGCTTGTCAAAAAGCACAACCCACAACTTCTGCTTCAAATAGAAAACACAGTGTGACAGAGGAGTAAACATAAAAGGAATGAAATGGAGTTGCTAGATAGTTGTGTAGTTAAAAAAATTGAAATTCCTCTCAATAGAAAAAGACAGTAGTAAGAGATCTGCCTAATTTTCAGCTGAGGAAATCATAGAATCACCAGGTTGGAAGAGACCCACAGGATCATCGAGTCCAAAATCATAGAACAACCAGGTTGGAAGGGACCCATCGGATCATTGAGTCCAACCATTCCTATCAAACACTAAACCAAGTCCCTCAATACCTCATCCACTCGTCCCTTAAACACCTCCAGGGAAGGGGAATCAACCACCTTCCTGGGCAGCCTCTGCCAGTGACCAATGACACTTTCTGTGGAAAATTTCTTCCCAATGTCCAACCTGAACCTCCCCTGATGGAGCTTGAGGCCATTCCTTCTCATCCTGTCCCCTGTCACCTGGCAGAAGAGCCCAGCTCCCTCCTTTCCACAACCTCCTTTCAGGGAATTAGAGAGAGCAATGAGGTCTCCCCTCAGCCTCCTCTTCTCCGGGATAAACCCCCCCAGCTCTCTCAGCCGCTTCCCATAGGGCCTGTTCTCCAGCCCCTTCACCAGTTTCGTTGCTCTTCTCTGGACTCACTCCAGAGCCTCAACATCCTTCTTGTGCTGAGGGGCCCACAGCTCAACACAGGATTCAAGGAGCGGCCTCACCAGTGCAGAGTACAGAGGGAGAATCACCTCCCTGGCCCTGCTGGTCACACTGTTTCTGATCCAAGCCAGGATGCCATTGGCCTTCTTGGCCCCCTGGGCACACTGCTGCCTCATGGTCAGTTGCTGTCGACCAACACCCCCAGGTCCCTCTCCTCCTGGCAGCTCTCTAGACAGACTTCTCCCAGTCTGTAGCTCTGCTCAGGGTTGTTGTGCCCCAAGTGCAGGGTCTGCCATTTGGCCGTGTTAAACCACATCCCATTGGACTTTACCCATGGATCCAGCCTGTTTAGGTCCCTTTGCAGAGCCTCCCTACTCTCCAGCAGATCCACACTTCCACACAGCTTTTACACACCAACAGAAGAGCCTGCTGGGTGTGTGCTAAACCCATAGACCAATTATGACTAATGGTATATAAAAAAGTTATTAACAGCAGCTAAGGCTAAAATGAATTGCACAGAATTCACAGGATGACATCCGGAGTCTCCGCCGCAGCCTCCAGAGTCATCGAGTCACCAAGAAGCATCCCGGCGAGTTGCAATTAAGTATTTCGGAATAAATTATAGGGGTTTTTATCCACATGAAAACAATGTCTGGTTAGGGTTATTTGTGTGCGTCAAGAGAAATAAAAACGTTTGCAAATTTAAAACTCCATAACACACCAGAGGTAGAACACAGGTTTGGTTGTGTAAAAGCAAGAAAATAAGTATTCAGCGCATCACCTCGACCAATTAAGGAATAAGATTAAATCCGATTTGTATTCCGAAGGTGTTTGCACAATTACTCACGTTTTTTGAGAAAAGCTAATGAGAAAAATTACAAAGAAAAAGCAGTAAATGTGAATGAAATTATCTCCCACTAATTAATCAGTCATTCCCAGACAAGAAAGACACCTACGGTAAAAGCAGAGTATGAATTTATTGAACTATTATTTCCTTGGGACCCAAAGACGACCATTATGAGCGCTTAAGGTTAATTGAATGCGATCTAGTTAAAAAAAGAGCATGAAAATAAAAAAGGAAAGGCTAAGCTTTACTTGAAGAGGTAGTTGATATAAAAGCGACAAAGTTGAGCACGTGCTCACTGCTGCCCTGATCCAGTGGGAGGTGTCCCTGATCCATGGCAGGGGTGGGACTGGGTGGGCTTTGAGGTCCCTTCCAACTCAAGCTATTCCATGATTCTCTTGTTTTTCAACTTCAGGTAGTCAACCACAGCAATTTGTAGGACTACAAAGAGAAATTCAATTACATTATGAACTGGCAGGTGTCAGTCAGAGCTTGGAGAGGTGTATTTTCAGGAACCTTAACGTCTTGTGGGCTGCGCGAGTCCCTGGTGCTGGTTTGCCTTTCAATGGAAAATCTGTCACCTTCACAGTCCGTCCTGGTTTTCCTTTCTCCACAAACCACATGGAGATAGTTATAGCCGTGTTTGTCCCTCTGATGTCATAGAACCATAGAACAACCAGGTTGGAAGAGACCCATTAGATCATCGAGTCCAACCATTCCCATCAAACACTAAACCACGTCCCTCAGGACCTCACCTACCCATCCCTAAAACACCTCCAGGGAAGGTGAAATGAATGTCATGAGCTGTGATCTCATAAAATGTTCTGAAATCGTGTATATACAAAGGAACTTGCAGGAGCAGTTTGGAACTGGACCACTGAGGCTGTCTCCCTGCACAGCCCCATCCCTGCGCCAGATGTTGTGTTCCAGAGACACCACATCTGATCCGCTCGCAAATCCGTCCTCGCATCACTTCATATTATGCATTCAGCCCTTCGCAGAAGGCAAACTGAAGTGGAAGTTAGCTCCCGTACTGCGCCAGACTGCAAACTGCTGCTCTTCAGGACCCGATTCCTGAGCCGAGCAGACATCCCTGCCTCGGGGACACAACCATCCGTCAACACGACGGAGCAAATGCTCGGGGACAGCAACAGCATCTGTTGTCATGTCCGATCCTCATCCCCAGCCGCGTCTCTGTATCTTCCAAGGGGGATGAGGTTAAACCAAAAAGAAATCTTCACGTCTGCAACACCACAGCAAAGTCACCAATTTCAGAACAGGCTGTTTATTCTCGTGGAGCAAAATTAGAACCAACCCACTGAAAACTAACGTTCATGCCCTTCTCTGGGTTTGTTTTTTTTTTTTTTTTCAATGTTACAACAAAAATAATTCAATACTTAGGATTGTTTCTAGACACTGACTACTAGAAATCAGTTCAGAGCTGAACACTAAAGCCAAATTTCAATAAATACCAATAAAAGGCAGGTAGTAATAGGATGAGGGGCAATGGGTATAAAATGCAGAGGGGTAGATTTAGACTAGATATTTGGAAGAATTTCTTCACTGTGAGGGTGGGGAGGCCCTGGAAGAGGTTGCCCAGAGCAGGGGTGGCTGCCCCATCCCTGGAGGGTTTCCAGGCCAGGTTGGATGGGGCTTGGAGCCCCTGATCCACTGGGAGGTGTCCCAGCCCAGGGCAGGGGTGGCACTAGATGGGCTTGGAGGTCCCTTCCAACCCAAACCATTCTATGAACATATCAAAATAATCTGAACTAGGAGCAGTTTGCAGCAAGAAAGTTCAGAGACACAATAACTCGTTGAACTGCATTGAAATCACACACTTCCAAGCATTATGATCAAATAACCCCAATGACAGTGAAATTAAAATAAGTTATTTCATTTTGATGATTGTACATTTTAAGACAAGATGGCTTGAGCACCTTAGCAGACTACCAAGGTAACCAAAAGTTACTTTGAAAAGCGCTGATTTCCTGACAGAGGCAGAACCTGGTCACCTTCACCCAGACCTCAGCCTAGCATTTAACTCCTCTTTTCATAGAATCATAGAACAACCAGGTTGGAAGAGACCCATCGGATCATCGAGTCCAACCATAACCATTTTATCCCTTGGACTCCTTATTTTCAAAATAAAGAGCTACAAGGAATATAAGCGAATTGGAAACAGGTTTTTAGCTGAACACGGTCGACATATTTTGTCACTGGAAAATTAGACTGAAGAATAAACATGCAAACAAACAGCGGGAAAGGGTGACAGTCAATTTCATTTTAACATGTTAGAATCACAGAATCATGAAAGTTAGAAAAGGCCTCTGAAGTCATCCAGTCCAGCCACCTGACCAACCTCATCGTGCCCTCTAAACCATGTCACAAGTTGCCACATCCACACACTCCTTGAACCTCTCCAGGGACGGAGACTCCTCCACCGCCATGGGCAGCCTCGGCCAGCTCCTCACACCTCTCTGCCAGTGAAGAAATCATAGAATCATAGAACAACCAGGTTGGAAGAGACCCACCGAATCATCGAGTCCAACCATAAATCTTTCCTGATATCCAACCTTAACCTCCCCAGCAATGCTATTAAATCAACTCCAAGCAGAGAAGATGGATAAGGCGAACGGTCACTGAATGAAAGGCGGAAACACAAATTACTACACTAAGCGATGCTTTAATTCCTCTCTGATAAGTTGTTTCAGGTGTCTGCAGCTTAATCTTGCTTAAAACACAAGGCACATCTCCTCACCACATATCAGCACCATCCGGACCAGCAGTTTGACAGCTGCTCAAGCTTTGGTGCTCAAGGCAAGGCAGATTTTGGGGCTGAACCAGCATAAACCGACAATGTTAGACTGACCTGGTGTGTCCCAGCACACGATCCTATGGCAGTCGCAACACTCTGGCTTCTCTTCATAGAATCACCAGGTTGGAAGAGACCCACTGGATCATCGAGTCCAACCATTCCTATCAAACACTAAACCAGATCACATAAATCTTTCTAAGCAAACAATCCAGTCTAAACACTGCACCGAAAAGTGCTCTGCACTGGCACACTAAGCCGAAGTACAAGAAATAGGAATTTGATAAGAATGGTTGGACTCATCGATCCGATGGGTCTCTTCCAACCTGGTTGTTCTATGATTCTATGAAATCATGTAATTATACTTAAACCATGTTTTAGATGTGAAATAAAGTGAGAGAACAAATAATTCAGCGTGAGGGAAGGGCTTGTAAAAGCCTATCAGAAAAGCAATTATCATAGAATCAAAGAACAACCAGGTTGACAGAGACCTCATCAAGTCCAACCATTAATGTTAACATCAATGTTAACAGGTAAAGTGTGTACATGTAAAAATAAACAACAAGGATTATTCTGTAACAAGTATTTCACTGTTTTCACATTATCTAAGATTTTTCTTATGGGAGAAATATATCAGTTGTCATCTGAAGGTTTGTGCCCTTGGGATCTTAGGTTAATGGATGGAGAGAGTCAGAAAACACACTTCTGAGTCCACATTCATTGTTTGCGTAGTCCACATTCAGCCTTATTTAGGACATCAGAACCCGTACTTGTACTAACAGGTAAAAATATTTCCTTTCAGTGCAAAAAAAAGCTCAAAGAAAGCTGCAGTGTCTTGGTATGAAGGCAGATGTGCCTCAATGGCTGCAGAATTGTCTGCGTGAAGTACGGGAAGAACTTTGATAGGAATGGTTGGACTCGATGATCCGATGGGTCTCTTCCAACCTGGTTGTTCTATGATTCTATGTTCTATGATTCTATGAACTGAAGAAGCCCCTCTCTGCACCGGAGCAGAGCTCAGAACTCTATTTTCAGGTAGGAAATTGGCCTGAATTGACCTGAAAAGAGGGAACAACTGACATTAAAAAGTGATGAAGCAGAAGGGATGCTCCAATGGAAAGCGTGGGGCTGGTTTTTTTTTTCATATTCTTCCCCACCAGCCCAATGCACACGTCTGAACGCATGACACGGGAGCACGGTGCAGCAGCACAAATTAAAACGCATTGATTTTTGCCAAATAAATATTTGTTTCAGTGAAAATCTATTGCTCTTAACTTAAAGGGTCCTACTGCAATCAAGACATAATTAATCTCAGATTACACAGAGCAGATGCAACGAAAAAACAATTTCAGGGGTTACCCTGTATGAAATGACAAATCTTCGTGATGTTTTTGAATTGAGTCCTCACTGAGAACTCTGTGGATATTTGCCCCCCCAGGGGCAGGGGTTGCACTGTCTCTGCCAGGAGAATCTCCCTTAACAGGCTGGATGCACATAACTGACTCCACACTTACTTTTTGGCTTGAAATCAGTACATCAAATCAACACAAACACAATCGCAAGTCACTGCCTGAAAAGTATGATTGCTTCCGTATCTTTAGGATGAAGATTCCCTTTCACAGGCAGCCTTCTCCTGGTTACCTAGGACACAAAGCTCTGAAGCAACGTCCTGACAGCAGCATCACCAGAACCCAAACAGGGAGGTGGCTGATTCGCTTTCCCTGGAGGTGTTTAAGGGATGGGTAGATGAGGACCTGAGGGACATGGGTTAGTGTTTGATAGGAATGGTTGGACTCGATGATCCGATGGGTCTCTTCCAACCTGGTTGTTCTATGATTCTGATTCTATAACTCAGCATCTGCAGACGCTGAACACAGCTGAACGCTTGCCCTTTGCTTCTCACCCACTGTGAGCGCTGGAGCTTCAGACACCATCTCAACCCACAATCAAACACTGAGCGAGTATGGCTCTTACATCATTTATGTTCTCACTTTGTCCAGGAATGCGAGGTCTCACACAGGCTCTTTTCCGCCCTGTTCAGATCTTGGATCTGTCATGTTTAACTAGTATGAAGCTCCTTGCGCCTTCCGAGCATTTAACAAGCGAAAAATCTAACCCTGACTCTATGTCAGGTTAAGGAAACTTATTCTGGTGCCTTCAGTTTCCCAGATGTGCAGTCTGAACGCATCTGGTTTCATCTCATGTCCAGTTACAGAAAGGCTAAAGCACTCAGGTAGAGCTAATATCATTAAATTAGTTGTTTTTGTAAGTAATTCCAGAAAATCAATTCGTAGAAGGGTTTTTTCTTCTTTAAGAAGTTAGCATAGTCCTATTACCCCACAGATATAACCAAGTACATCATTGCTCTTCCAGGGACTGAAAGGAAGGCTCTGTCAGGAACCTTACAAGAATTAAATTAAGATGTTGTCCTACCCTCACCCTCTCAGCTCAGTCCCACATCAACAGACACACAGATTTCACCAAGAGTCAAAATGGGAAAACAGTCCTCAAAAAGGAGGAAATGTATGTAAATTACTTGTGAAGCAAATCGCTGCTCAGCTTCCAGTGCACGAGGAACTCCTCCTGCAAGGCGGCTGATAGACGCTACGCTGCAAGCGATACACTTTTCCTTGTTCTAACGCTGCTAATTACCTAATTAAAACGCATCCCAAAGAGGATGGCTTGCGCTGTTTATCATTTTTACAGGTCTGCTCATTAAACAGAGCACCAGGCAGACGATTTAGCATGTTGTCACTGCTACACGCAGCCTCGTGCTTTTAGGTTACGCACTCAGCGTGACTGAAACGAGTCAGTCAGCAGGTCCTCGTAGAAAACATTCCTGAACACACGAGGGGGAAAAAAAGCAATTTAAATCAGTTGTCAAGGACTTAGCACAAGGAAAAGAGGCCTGACCAAGACCAGCACCTTCTAGAACCAAACGACCAGGATTGTGAACAAGAGGAGAGCAAACAGCATCTACTTTCACACAAAGGGTCATTGGGTATTGGAATAGGCTGCCCAGGGAGGTGGTTGATTCCCCTTCCCTGGAGGTGTTTAAGGTGTGGGTGAATGAGGTGCTGAGGGACATGGTTTAGTGTTTGATAGGAATGGTTGGACTCGATGATCCAGTGGGTCTCTTCCAACCTGGCTGTTCTATGATTCTATGTTCTATGATTCTATGATTCTCTTTTCCATTTAGTTACTGTGGGTTAACTTCCAGTAAGATAACATGGTCAAAGCTGCAAATGGAGACCAAAGAAAGGACAATTAAGAGCAATTCTGGGCGAAAAAAAAAAACCTAAGATAACTTGATGGAAGTGTAGGAGTTGCATTTTTCATCATCAGTGACATTGCCATTGTCATCATTAATATGTCTCCTTACATTACCGGCACTTTATTGCAGCTAACGGCCCATTTCCCATGCTGCCTCACCCTCGATCTACGTCTGGTTTTATTAAACCTGTAGTAAGCAAGCAAAGACAGGGCTCCTCATTAACGCCTTCCAACCGAGATGGGACACGGCGCTGGTTTCAATCAACAAGCACTATAGATCTCAAATTCTTATATAATAAACAAGCTGTGCAACTCACATCCTAATATTCATAAGCTCAAAGACTACAGTAATTCATTTTCAACCCACATTTGATTTCAATAAGTGGACAGAGGGATCCATTCCATCTACATGAGTCCATTCAGAGTCACCCACGCAGCATCCTTACCCCTCAAGTCTCACAGACTCGAAATACTGAGGCAAGTGCTGGTTTCCACTAATTTAAAACAGTTTCCACTGTTTAAAAAATTAGTTTCCACTAATTTCAAACAGTCAACCTGATTTTCAGTACTTTAATACTAAATTGTTGCTCTATCATTACTGTAAAAATAAGACGCATATTGATGGAGAAACACTCCTTTTTCTTCCCCAAGAAGAAAGCATTTTCAAGGAAATTTAGAATACAAACCAAAATATCGAAGTGGTCATCGTGTTTTAGCTGCTATTTCATTACTCAATTAAAAGCCCAGAGGAACTGACCACGTGGTTTTCATCCAAAGAGCAGCAGCACCGGAACTGTTGGTTCTCAGCCTTACTTTTTGCCTTTTATTTGGTCCTTTGTTCCAGGAAAACATCCATTAATTGAAGTGCACAAATGTGAATATTATGTTAGGTCACACTCTGCCACATAACTGTTTATCAAGCAGAATTTAGCAAATAGACTAGATCAAGGTTCTCAAAAATCCACAATAATATTTTCCTTAAGGTAGACTACACTGGTACAGGAAGGTTATCATAAATTTGCCTTTTTTTCCCCTGTTGGAGCACGAAAAGAAGACAGGGACACTTATTTTGGTGCAAACACTACTTCAGCCAAACCAAATTGTGGAGTTTTGAGGGAAATAACTGAAAAGATCTGCTAACTGCTGCGCTTACAAATACCATTTTCTTAATTTTCATAGAATCACAGAACAACCAGGTCGGACGAGACCCATCGGATCATCGAGTCCAATTTTCCAACATCCTTTGCAGTGGAAATTTGCACAAAGCCACTTGTAAACCAAATTTTTTCCCTACAGTAAACGGACTTCACGATATAACACGGGAAATACGGATAAGTGCTCATCTATTTCAGAACAAAACCATTCCTTGCTAGGAAAGGCTATTTGAATAGGGAAGCTGGAAGTTTGTAGGCAGCGCGAGGCACGGCTCTGATTGAAATATATTAAGGCAATGCGAGCTTCACATCCATCACTTCTTTTTTTCCTGCCTTCTGGAGAAGAGGTAATCACCCAAACATCTCATCTATCACGGAAAACCTGACTGCGGCACTCAGTTTCTTTGAGGCTTAGATCAACTGTGACGATATGTCATTTGACTTTGCGAGGATCTGTAAAGTCATCCATCACTTTTCTTTAAAGCTTTGCATATCACCTTGTGCGCAGAAGATGCTCAGAAAAAAAAAAAAGAAGAAGAAAAACGCTCAAGATGATGCTGTGTCACCCTCTCAGGCTGCACAGTAAAAGAGACTTCGGGAGCGATATCAGAGGGTTGAGTCCAAAAGTTACACATACACTAAGAAATAATAAAATAAGAAATAATATAAGAAAATAAGAAAATATAAGAAATAATAAAAGACGTACTGTGTGGCTCTGGGACCTTGTCTAGAAAGGAAAACATGCTTTGCAAACACAGATTATTAACAACATTGAGATTTTTCTACCATCCAGTTACATGCAATGCTGAATACAGACTGATTCAGGACATCTCAGCTTCATAACCCACCTAACGCTCAAATCTTCAGCCTTTCCACAACTACAACCACATTCCTAGAAACAACAATCAGCATCCAATGTGCTCAAATCAACCTACAACACCGAATACCTCCAAAGCTCTACACCAGCCTCACTTCTCCAGTCTTGGAAACAAAAGCAAGATGTAAAATTACACTGGAAAGAGCCAAAAGGAGGAAATGGGTTCAGTTCCAGCTTCCAAGATTCAAAGGATCTGTGCTGAAGAGGATAACATTTGTGACTCTTCCGTGGAAATTCCTGTTACTAAATTCTATTACCGATAGATGAAAATAAACTAGAAGTACATCAACAAATGCAAGAAGTGTGAATAAAACATGTTTCACTTCCAGAACTTCCAAAAAGACATCAACGTTTTGTCTTTTAATTGCTCTTCAGTATAAAAGGGAAAAAGTATTTGTAATATAAATACCTGTTTCTGCAGCTACTCTATGGAACCTTGTGCTTTAATTATTCATAGCCTTATCTTTTCCTCATTAAGCGAGAGCAGAAAGCCTTAATGAGCAAGTGTACGTCAACTACTCTTTGTTAGTCTTCAACTAATGGTTTCCAAAGCATTAGTTCCGAGTTTATTTTCCAGTTAACTAGTACCTGTCTGGAAGTCAAAGGTGTAAATGCAAACACGGCATTATCCAGCCTCGCTAGGAGACCCTCGCACAGCGCAAGCAAGTGAGAAAGGTGGTTCAGCAAACACACGAGGAAAATAAAAACATATTTTTTATGTCTTACAACTGTACTTAATGGGAACGGCACATGCTGTGCTCATTATTCTCTACAACTCCCTGAAAGGAGGTTGTGGAGAGGAGGGAGCTGGGCTCTTCTCCCAAGGGACAGGGGACAGGACAAGAGTGAATGACCTCAAGCTCCACCAGGGGAGATTTAGGCTAGAGATTAGGAGGAAGTTTTTCACGGAAAGGGTCATTGGGCACTGGAATAGGCTGCCCAGGGAGGTGGTTGATTCCCCTTCCCTGGAGGTGTTTAAGGGACGGGTAGATGAGGTGCTGAGGGAGATGGTTTAGTGTTTGATAGGAACGGTTGGACTCGATGATCCGATGGGTCCCTTCCAACCTGGTGATTCTATGATTCTATGATCCTAAACACGTTCCCAGGACGTGGAGAGCACTTAGCAGCAAACCAGGCCTGGAGATTTCTCTGTGATACAGGACAGGACACAACAGCAAAGCTTCAGAATAATTGAATAACACACTGTGGGAAACAAGTTTTCTCCCATAATTAACCAACTACAACACATGTTATGCCCCATTTGCTTACTTTGCAGCAAGAGTCATCAGTCTAACTGTGACTTCATGAACACAGCACGAGGCCAGAGGGGAGGTTACAGGAGCTCCTTCTTATTTCTAGTGGTTACTGCAACCTTAACAGAGACAAGGGTATAACTTGTAAGCACATCCCATCTTTTTTCTCTATAGTATTCACAGAGTCACTTGAAACTTCTGCTTGTGTTGTCACAGCGTCTTCAAAGACACTGCAAATCAACTCTAATGCTTCATCTGCAGAGAGCGGCAGTTTACAAAAACACCTGACTTCAGCAACCCCCAGAACTGCCAAATACCCCACGTACAAATAATAAATCATTGTAGGGTGACATCTATCCACCAAATGACATCAAACACACAATTTAAAGCACACCCGAGGTATAACAGGACATTTTTTTCACAAAATTCAGAGGTCCAAAACCCATCGTGTGGCTACACCAGTAAGGCTGGTGATTTACCCCTCCTCTTCTCCTCAGGCTTATGAGATGCCACAAACAATGAACACGAACTATCAAAAGGCATGGAACAGAGCTACTTAGGATAATTCAAAATGTGCTAAGTGGAATGGAGCCAGAAATGTCTCCACAAGCTAACTACAGTCCTGTCTCTGGAACAGTAAAAATCTTTATCCACCCATCACAGCCTGAGCTGCCGTGGGAAGCAGCCTCCCTACACATTAGTTCCATTCCTGCAAGATTATAGAATCATAGAACAACCAGGTTGGAAGAGACCCATTGGATCATCGAGTCCAACCATTCCCATCAAACACTAAACCATGTCACTCAGGACCTCATCCACCCGCCCCTTAAACACCTCCAGGGAAGGTGACTCAACCACCTCCCTGGGAAGCCTATTCCAAAGCCCAATGACCCTTTCCGTGAAAATGGAACATTTATGTTATTTATAAACATTTATGTTACTATGAACATGAACCTGAGAGTTAAAACAAAGAAACCACACAGAATGATGCCTGCAACAAACTTCCTAAGAAAGCAGCAATTTACAAGCAACAAAGAAGTGATTCTTGCTCATTCAAATGCTGGATGATTGCTTTCAGGTTTCACCTATTTAAGACACCAGTATTCCTCGTTTATAATCCTGCACTGGAAACCTTTCCTGTTTGAATACAGAATCATAGAACAATCAGGTTGGAAGAGACCCACCGGATCATCAAGTCCAACCATTCCTATCAAACACTAACCCATGTCCCTCAGCACCTCATCCACTTGTCCCTTAAACACCTCCAGGGAAGGGGAATCAACCACCTCCCTGGGCAGCCTATGATCCAACTCATCAACAGTTTCAGATCCCATTTCCCCATATTGAATATTCACCCAGGAAAAATCATCCCTGACTCTCAAATATTAAAATTAGTGGGGAAAATATCTGAATACCTCCCTTAAAGAAAGCTCATGAGAGAATATATCCTGGTGCGGAAATCCTTCTAGCCTCTTCAATAAGCACTAACATTAAGAAGCTCACAGAAGTGGGGTTTGTTTTTCCGGATAAGCAGCAGCCCAACTTTCTCTTTTCTCCTCTTAGAATCACAGGATCATAGAACAACCAGGTTGGAAGAGACCCATCGATCGTCGAGTCCAACCATTCCTACCAACCACTAAACCATGTCCCTCAGGACCTCACCTACCCACGCCTTAAACACCTCCAGGGAAGGTGGTGTGAAACCCTCCAGGTTTTTTGCACATTGGCAGTTCTGGAGCAGTCCCTGCTCGCCGGGTTTCAGCCCCAGAGCATTCTACCCCCTTGTGCATCACCAGAGCGCTGCACACCCATGGGGTCACCAGGCAGAGCTGCGCACGTGCTGCACACCTGGGACTGAACGGCACTCCAGCTGCCAAGCTGCTGTGGTTAAGTCAGTGTTTCCTTCCTTAGCATCCTGATCCGGGGGGAGGTGTCCCTGCCAAGGGCACCAGCAGTGACCTGGACGTGCTTTGAGGTCCCTTCCAACCCAAGCCATTCTACTATTCTGCTAAATAAGGGTTTGCTTTTTTTGCTATCATTTACAACTCCTACTAGGATCCATTAAAACAAGTCAGTAGCAGCATCCCCTCTTCCGTTACCTATTGAACCCAAATTGCCTGAGTATTTATTTTCATTTTTCAATTACATTTGCATAATCATCCCATTTACTTTTAAAGAGTAACAAGGTGTTTGTGGCTGCCATTATGCTGTACAGACTTGTTCCTTAATTACTTTACAACTACAGAAGTTTAAAGGCAGAGGCCTGTATGTTACTTCCCAATAATATAAGCTGCAGTCTATTCATTTCTGCTTTCACCCATTCCACAGCAAAAAATTATCACTTTCTAGGGCAGCTTTAAGCAAAAGAGCTAAAATTTTAACATCTTGCCTAATGGCAACAAGTCCTCACTGGAGATCTTACAGACAGACTCCCTGAAAAGGCTTTTACCACATAACAGAACATCTTAAAACTGTTTCCCTGGATAAAACACATTAGGTTGACTGGAGTTCTCCGTAACACATAAATATTTTATACATTAAAGAGGCTGCTGATGAATATCTGGACTGAAGAGATTAAGCAGATAGACACGGTTAATGGAAACTTAGAGACACTTTCCCTAGGAGGAGACTTCTGCTCTTCGAAGCTGCTTACTAGGAAGGCCACTTGGCAGTAATTTCACAAACGCATCAAAAGGACAAATTTATTACAACAAACGTCATTTTAAATGTTGCAGGGAGCCAGTCTGCTCAAACCTCAGAGCATCGCTGTTTCCCAAAACCAGGATAAATACCAACGTTGAATTTTACTCTGGACCAATAACGTATATGCTTAAACACATGAAATTAATCTCACTTGAACAGTAAATAAAATCTAGCACAACTAGTGTACCTCCACAGGCAAGACCAGACACAACTACTACCTTCAGCACAGCACTTAATTACGGGCGGAAAGTGGCTCCGAGTGAGCCATCTCATCCCACAGAGACACCTCATGGACACCAGTTCCAGTCTCCAGGAGTCAGGCTGAGCGAGTTGATCCTGGGGGGATACCAGGTTCCCCCCAAAGCTGCTCCACCACTGCCCTTCTCAGCTGGGCACAGGATTAAAAACAAAACAAGATGATCATGGGTTGGGATAACAACAGAGATCAACTGATTAACTCACCAATTACCAGCACAGGCAAGATACTTGACTTGAGGAAAAGCAATTTGATCTACTGCCAATCAAATCAGAGCAGGATAATAAGAAATAAAACCCAAATCCCTCCCTTTTCATGGAAGCGACTGATCAACCATGCCCTTAGTGAACAGTGATGGGATCCAAAAGGAACAGAAAACGTAAAGAAATGAGGTGATAAAAAATATTTTAAATGGAAGGGGTCGGCAGAGCACAAGGATGTTCAGGTATGAGATAACATGCACAGAAAGACTTAATGATACCTTTGATCTGTTCAAAATCAACAGGCATCCTTTCAATCACTTCAAGTCAATTCATCATGTCTGGATTTGGAAGAAAGGTCAGAGAGGGAGAATTAATACATTTAAAGGTGAAAAGGAATTGGAAACACAGACTTATTCTTAAGGAAGCTGGAACAGACCCGAACATTGCTTCATCTTTTCTTATTACTATGAATTTCTCTATAGCTTATGCTTTCTGTAATTAATATTTCAATTGTATTTTTCCATCAGTACAGAAACAGTGGAAATACACAGTAATTACACTCACAAGCATCAGCTTAATTAAAACTAATTTACTCAAAAAGTCTCTCCCTAGCACATAAAGTATGAAAAGACAACACCCCCAGAGCTACCAAATCCCTTTGATCGGAAATTCAAACCAAATTCCTTTGATAGGAATGGTTGGACTCAATGATCCGATGGGTCTCTTCCAACCTGGTTGTTCTATGATTCTAAATCAAAATTTTATACCTCTCTTCATAGACCTTCTTAAGTTTAGAGCCAAACCCAAACCCTAGTGTGACAGAACAGACCCAGCCCATAGTTATGAACAGTTATGATCATTTACAATTTAATAAAAATGAGGCACAAAGCTTCTCAAAAGTGAGACAACACGATTTCTTATTTAAAACTACATCTGTGTTCTTTATTTTCGAGCCGCGTTCCATGCTTCCCAGGACTTTCTGACAATTTTCTCCCCTAAAAATATCCCAAAAACTTCGCTCTCACGCAGCACAGTTAGAAATGTCAATCTGAAAATGTCAAAATACCTCTAAAAGAAAGCATTTCGAATCCCAGAAATCAGCGTCTTTCAGAAGACTGAGCTGAAACCTTGCTTTGGAGTCGACTGAAAATTCCCAGCAAGGCTGTATTTGAATGGGATTTGATTTCACTGGAACTGGGATGAAACATCACTGCTAAATCGAACCCATCTGGTGATATTGGGTCTTTATAAGAATGAGCTACCCCAGGATTCTGATCAACAACATCAGTGTAAACTAGTGATCGTGTGCTTGAACACTGAGATTCCCAACAAAACCCTCCCAAACCTCTATTTCCACGCTTGTCGTTCAGAACAGACAGAAACTCCTCCCTGCATCCCCAAAACCGCTGGTATTCCCCCCACGGCCCTGGGAGATGGGCCCTGGGAGAGAAGGAGGTTTGGTGTCACTTTTACACGCAAAAGAGCAAAAACAGTTTGAGGAGGATTCAAATTAGCTCCTGCATCTACCAGGAGTAGGAGGTCTCCCTGGGGTTGTCAGAGGAAATGATGTTTAACCAACACCTCGGCTGTCAAGTGCTTGTCAAACCTACTACAATTTTCCCAAATCTGCGATAATTGATAAAAAAAAAAATTCAGCTTCTGGCAGGAGACCTTGGTCCTGCGTCTTTAATTTTAAAAGCCTCCATTGCCGCAATAGGGAGGAAAAGTTGAATATAATAGGGAGGAAAAGTTGAATATAATAGGGAGGAAAAGTTGAATATAATTGCCTTCCCCCCCAACCAAACACACTGAGCTTCACTCAAACACTATAAACAGAAGTACTTGCAAACTCAGAAGAGCGAAACTGCTTTGCTTGAGGTTCACTTCAAAGACACCCAAGTGCTCAGAGTGGCAACAACCCACAGCTGGAGAACCACAAGTATGCAGCACATGTTGGTGTTGGGTTGGTGGTGGTGCCAGTTTGGGTGACCTTGGGCAGCTCATCCCACTCTGAGCCTCCCGTCCCCACCTGCCCGGCTGCCGGGAAGCACGCGCAGATGCCATCGTAGGCACCTTGGGGTGACGGTCAGGGGCTAAGAGATCTCAGTGCAGGCTGCAGTGGGGAGGACAGGGGCAATGGGGTCTGAGGAAATTTATCCTGGAGAAGAGGAGGCTGAGGGGAGACCTCATTGCTCTCTACAACTACCTGAAGGGAGGTTGTGGAGAGGAGGGAGCTGGGCTCTTCTCCCAGGGGACAGGACAAGAGGGAATAGCCTCAAGGTCCACCAGGGGAGATTTAGGCTAGAGATTAGGAGCAAGTTTTTCATGGAAAGGGTCATTGGGCCTTGGAATAGGCTGCCCAGGGAGGTGGTTTAAGGGACAGGTAGATGAGGTCCTGAGGGACATGGTTTAGTGTTTGATAGGAATGGTTGGACTCGATGATCCGATGGGTCTCTCCCAACCCGTTTGTTCTATGATTCTATGAAAATGAGGCATCAGCTATCCCACTTCCCTGGGCACACTGTCCCAGAGCTGCTGAAGCAGGAAAGGACCCACTAGGGGCAGGTGGGGGGGACAATGAATTTTTATTTTCCAACAGTTGGTGGTGGTTCCCAGGGTGCAGTTAATGTGAGATGAGTGCGAGGGGGCTCAGCCTGCAGAGGGAAAGAGCGGTGACCCTCAGAGTCAGAGGCAGGAGAGGGCAGAGCTGGGGCTGTGGTCGCTGTGGGGACATGGGGTCCCTCAGCTCTGGGGTCACCTTCCCCCCACCTCCTTCCCCCATCACAATGGGATCCCCTTTCCCTGGATGCTGTGCGTGGGGAGCGCAGAGGGATCTGTGTGTGGGCATGGATGCCCCTGGGGAGCAGAGGAGTTCAGGGTGGGTGACGTGGGTCACTGTGGGGGTCCCGGATGGGGAGGTTTGGGGTCACCCTAAATATCCCGAGGGAGCCAGTGTTCTCCAGACCGTGGCACATAGGAATTTTGATAGGAATGGTTGGACTTGATGATCCGATGGGTCTCTTCCAACCTGGTGATTCTATGGTTCTATGTGCTTTATATATAAATATAAATACATATATATATTGGTTAGAAGGCTGAAAAGGCCGGGTCCTCTGCAAAACGGAGGCATTTGGGGGATAAAATGAAGATTAAAAGCCTAAACAGCAGGTTTAAACATCTGCCTGCTGCTACATCTGAGCCCTGCAGCTAAAAAGAGACCCACACAGCCTATTCCAACAGGCTTCTCCCTCCACCAAGAGCCACCACTTTCACAGAATCATAGAACAACCAGGTTGGCAGAGACCCATCGGATCATCGAGTCCAACCATTCCTATCAAACACTAAACCATGTCCCTCAAGACCTCATCCACCTGTGCCTTAAACACCTCCAGGGAAGGTGAATCAACTACCTCCCTGGGCAGCCTCTGCTCAATGACCCTTTAAAGGGTCTTTCTTCTGTTCAACACCACAAATTCATGCCTGGGGAATGGACTACAAGGTTTGGGAGGAGTTTCGTACCAAGTTCATATTCTTACTGCCAAGTTTTCCCGAAATCATTAGAAAGAACGAACGTTTGAATTAATAATCACTCAAGTTACGTTTGGTTCTTCATGGCTGTTCGCTCCTGTGTCTCAACATAAGCTCCAACACAATATTTAGGATTTAATGCTGCCTATTTTCGGTGGCGCAGAAGGTCCGACAGCAATTTTTTTTCCATTTCACTATGAGGTATAAGATGGCCATTCAACATTTAATCACGGCCATAGATTGCCCCAATGAATACAAATGTGTTGCATTATCTTTAAATAAATGAACGTCAGTATGTTCGAGGGCAACAGAAGTAATTGCATATTGATAACAGTCATTACCGTAAGTCATGGTTGCTGGCAGAAAAATCCACTTGTAATTTTTAATAAGGCGCAATATTATGGTCTATTTTGAGATGATAGCTTCCTATTTCCCCACACATAATACTTCAATATAGCTGCCAGACCCTGGGAATAGATAAACATTCAGAAGGTAAACCTGCAAATTATAAGGTTTTACAGGCTTTTGAAGGCAGGGCAGATATTCCCAGCACCTCAGCAAAACCGAGAGGAGGGAATCATTATCTGTGCCAGGCTGATGTGCTGCCAATTCCACCCCCACAGATAACAGCCACTCACATCACCCCAAACCCATCCCTCTGGATGGTTCTGATTCTGCACCGAAGCTTATTGCAGTTCACAAAGCAATCTGAAAGCCACTCGAGAGAAGGACATCTGTCCCTCGTTTCTCAGAGATGCAAAACTTCACAGTTATAGTCAGATACTCTGGATACATCTGCTAGATAAGAGGAGGGAAGTTTTAATACCCAGGAACAAGATGGGAGGCTCTCGCTCCACGCTGCTGCTCTGCTTTATTGCTTTAAAGCAGGAGAAGGGTAGAACTTGATAAAATAAGCAGAGAACTGCAGAATCTATGGCACAAGTTATAGTCAGATACTCTGGATACATCTACTAGATAAGAGGAGGGAAGTTTTAATACTCAGGAACAAGATGGGAGGCACTCGTTCCACACTGCTGCTCTGCTTCATGGTTTTAAAGCAGGAGAAGGGCAGAACTCAATAAAATAAGCAGAGAACTGCAGAATCTATGGAACAAGTTATAGTCAGATACTCTGGATACATCTACTAGATAAAAGGAGGGAAGTTTCAATATCCAGGATCAAGATGGGAGGCTCTCACTCCTCACCACCACTCTGCTTTATTGCTTTAAAGCAGGAGAAGGGTAGAACTTGGTAAAATAAGCAGAGAACTGCAGAATCTATGGCACAAGTTATAGTCAGATACTCTGGATACATCTACTAGATAAGAGGAGGGAAGTTTTAATACCCAGGAACAAGATGGGAGGCACTCGTTCCACACTGCTGCTCTGCTTTAGTGCTTTAAAGCAGGAGAAGGGCAGAACTTGATAAAATAAGCAGAGAACTGCAGAATCTATGGAACAACACAGGCTGGAGTCTTGCTTAAAGCAGATGTGGAGGGTCCTGTGCAGGTAGGGATTTTAACAAGAGCACAACAAACCTCACACACAAGTGAAAAGCCAGAACATGGCACCTGCAGTGTTCTTCACAGCCCTCAGTGGACACTTGCCTAAATATCTGCTAAATGAGCCCAAACTTCTGTATTTAGCCATCCCTCCTTTGCCTCATTGCTGCTCAGGCCTCACGCAGCAGCTACAAACACCCAAACAGACACCCAAACAGACACCACAGTCCTCGTGGAGCTTGAGGGGCAGCGGGAAGCCCTCCAGGCAGGGCAATACTCCAACCCTGACCAAGCAAAGCTGCTCAAACAGACTTTTGTGTTCCACTCAGTAACAAGAGAGGACTTCATACGTTAACAACCACCACAAAGGCCATACCTTTCTCCAGGTCGAGCTGCTGGTCTTCTTCAGAGAAGAAAAAAATGCTTCTGTCTTCTCCACAGCTCTTGTGAGGGCAGATCCTGACCAGGAAAATGGCTGTTGCCGCCCTCCCCAGGTGTTTTTGGGCGGGAGACTGCTCTGATTGGCTGAGGCAGCTCCTGCTCATCAGCAGCATCATTGGGATCACCTGGTGGCTGCTGCAACTCAAGTGGAAGTACCTGGTGGCTGCTACAGCTAAGCTGGGACCACCTGGAGGCTGCTGCAAGCACTCACAAGAGGCCACAGGAAGGCAGCTAGTCCCAGCTGCAACTCAGACAGGGGATGGACCTTTCCCTAGTGACAGGGGACAGGACCAGAGGGAATGGCCTCAAGCTCCACCAGGGGAGGGTCAGGATGGACATTAGGAAAATATTTTTCACAGAAAGGGCCATTGGGCAGTGGCAGAAGCTGCCCAGGGAGGGGGTTGATTCACCTTCCCTGGAGGTGTTTAAGGGATGGGTGGACAAGGCACTGAGGAACATGGGTTAGTGTTTGATGGGAATGGTTGGACTCGATGATCCGGTGGGTCTCTTCCAACCTGGTTATTCTGATTCTATATGGTGGTAGAAGTTTGCTGGAGGGATTAGAAGGGCCTGAGGGAGCTCAGGGTCAAGCTGGGGTGTCCCCAGGGCACTGGGTGTGCAATTGGGACTCACCTAGCAGCCCAGCAAACCTTGCAAAGTACATCAGGTGTGAGGCCTTCAAATGTTCTGGATCAGGGCGAGATGAAAAAAAATTACCCTTCTACCTTCTCCCATCCTCTTCTGCAGTACCAGGAATCTTACAAATCCTCCAGGATTCTCCACAGGCCCAGATCTTCACCAGCTCCATACACGAGATGTTGAAAACACTCGACTCCTCTGTCACGTGTGTGACCTAAAGGTTCAGCCCCTGCAAGGAAAAATGGTTAAGAAAAAAGAGTGTCACAGAATCACAGAACAACCAGGTTGGAAAAGACCCACCGGATCATCAAGTCCAACCATTCCTATCAAAATTTCGTTACCATATCATATCAGTATTTCATTGCACATGTAATAGATGTATCCAATTACACACATAACAAAATAACACAGTTCTGTGCTCTGCCTTTATTGAAAAGGTGTCCTTCAGCACTCAGTGTTGTCTGACCTCACGAACTTCAAAATGAACTTGAGAGCTCACATGCTAATTTGTTTTAATCGTAGAAGTCTGCCAGTGTTGGTATAATTGCGAGCGCAGAGTAAATCAACTGGAAAGCCAGCATGTAAAAAAATACTGAATTTGTAATATTTTACTGCCTCGTGAAATGCACCTAATTTGGACCGGGATCGTTTTTGCAGCCAATAAGCATTTCTATGAATTTCAATCTACATAGCTTCCCAGAGATTGAAATTTTTATGGAAAGCTGCACATTTCTGAGCTGCAAACGCCGAGCGTGCTTAGTTAACAGCTTCACGAGCAGCCAAGTTGTGGCTGCTATCAGGTGTCATTTTCTGCTGTGCGCTCTTCTTTAACTCCACAGCCAGCGTAAAGGTTGTTCTTAGGAGAAAATCACCTTTCCACTGAGAATTAATCTTTTTTCGGTTCGCTCCCTATTTCTGGCTTCCGCTGTTCTGCTGCTGTCAATAGCCAAGTTCTGTACAAGGTGACTTATCCACCGCCTGCCCCTTCCTTCTCCAGCTTTTAATGATGAAGGATCTGCAGACAAAACAACCGGTTCATGCTTTTGTGCATTTTCTGGTAATTTTTCCTTTTACATGACTGCTCTTCTCCAATTTTACTAATTTTCAGTGAATATTACAGTTACAATTAAGCCTGAATGAATAAAAAGCGATGCTGTTATAACTATAGAAAAAAAGTGCAGTATTTATAGAAATGTAGAATCATTAAAGGTCGCAAAAGACCTCTGAGGTCATCAAGTTCAACCATCAACACAATATCAGAGTGAACCACACTCTGAAGAGCCACATCGACTATAGAAATGTAGAATTGTTAAGGTTGCAAAAGACCTCTGAGGTCATCAAGTTCAACCATCAATACAATATCAGAGTGAACTACACTCTGAAGAGCCACATCTACATGTTTTTTAAATCTCTCCAGGGAGGAGGACTCCACCGCTGCCCTGGGAAGCCTCTGCCAGGGCTTCGCCTCTCTTTCCGTGAAGAAAATATTCCTAATATCCAACTTAACACTCCCCTGGCACAACCTGAGGCTATTCCTCTCATCCTATCACTTGTCACTGGGGAGAAGAACCCAGCACCTACCTGGCTAGACGTTCCTTTCATCCCAGTCCGTCCAGTCCATCGCCTACAATTCTCAGGGTTCTTTTAAGATTTGAAAGGATTCACAGTTAACTGCAGCAAACCTGAAACTGGACAAAATTATCACGGAGAGTTCAGTGAAGGTCTCTGCTAAACGTGAGAAAAAACGGAGAACAAGATACCAAGATGTAGAAGGAGAGAGATGAACATTATTAGTGTTCATAATGCACTTAGGTGCAGAGGCAATACTCTCCTCAGTATTGATCAGCAGCAGAAAAGTTATGCCACAAAAAGTGATTAAGGCAGGAAAGGCCATAATTGGAAAAGAAATTTAAAAGATGGGGTTGTTTACTTTCAACAGGAGACACAGAAGGTTAAAAATATTTCAAGTATCTCCAAGGCTGCAGGAAGTCCACCTCTGTGCATTTATGTAGGAACTATATTATGATGTGCATCGTCCAACTAAAATAAATCACAGAATCATAGAACAACCAGGTTGGAAGAGACCCATCGGATCATCGAGTCCAACCGTTCCTATCGAACACTAAATCCTTTGGAAGGAGGGTAGAAATAGCAATTATAATGGGTTTTCAGCATGGAGGGCTGGTAACTCAGGTGTCGAGTGATGTAAATGAGAGGAGAATTTAGTCCAAAGATCTGTTCTCCTTTTCTAAACCAGTTCCCTCCCACTGTGGCAGCTGCGAGTGCATATGGGTGAGAGAACAGAACAGCCCTGGCAGTGGGAGGACAGGAGCAACACACACATTACGTGTCACCACACAGCAGGGAGGATTTTCACACAGAACATGGACTCTGTATATGGCCTCGTATTATTAATAAACATTACGTTTAAAATCAGGTAAAGGGATATCACGTGAAAGTAAGATAAATGGTCAGAAGTTATATTGTCAGCTATTTAAATCAACATATTCCGCTCGTTAGCTTTGCAGCTAATGTGAGCTTTAGTTTTTTTCTGTATTTGAGCTTGTGAGTCCTTTAAGTACACCTGTTAGAGAATAATAGAATCACTGAGTGGTTTGGGTTGGAAGGGACCTCAAAGCCCAACCAGTGCCACCCCTTGCCATGGGCAGGGACACCTCCCACGGGATTAGGGCCTCCAAGCCCCATCCAACCTGCCCTTGAACCCCTCTCCAGGGAAGGGGCAACCATCCCTGCTCTGGGCGACCTGGGCCAGGGCCTCCTCATCCTCACAGCAAAACATTTCTTCATAAAATCTCATCTCAATGTCCCCTCTTGCAGCTTAAAACTGTGCCCCTCACCCTATCCCTAATCTCCCTCATCACGAGCCCCGTCCCCAATATGAGTTGAAATATGTCTAATAAGTAACAAGGCACAGTGGAACCTTTTATTTTCCAGCTCCTCATCCTTGCCTTGTCCTAGAACCCATAGGATTTTCCCTTGTGCAGTGGTGGCTGTTTTTACAGAGCACAGATGATAGGAATGGTTGGACTAGAAGATCCGATGGGTCCCTTCCAACCTGGTTGTTCTATGATGCTATGAAATAGCACCAAGTTATCTTTACAATAAAAGAGCTAAACATCACGATGGAACTTCATCCAGAAAGTTTATGAATTGTACAGACGTGTAAATTATGCAAAACTAGGTCTTGCCTGAAGGGTGAGAGACAAAAAGCCTTAGAGTAAGTTGACACAGTTTGTGAGGTGAGAAGCAGGCCTCATTCTTGTGCAGCACTTAAACTGTTCAGGAATTCCAAAGAGAAAAGCCTAGTTAAGTGGAAAATAACACAGCTCCTCAAACCTGAAGTAAACACTGACCGAGGTGACTGGGCTGCTGCTGTGAAGGTCCAGCAGCTTAACAAATAAGAGTCAGCCAGGTCTGCCTGAGCGTTTCACGTGACATGGATTTCACGAGTGCTCTAACCAGGTTTTCCTAAGATTTTCACATATTTATCCATCCATAGAATCATAGAACAACCAGGTTGGAAGAGACCCATCGGATCATCGAGTCCAACCATTCCTATCAAACACTAAACCATGTCCTCAAGACCTCATCTACCTGTGCCTTAAACACCTCCAGGGAAGGTGAATCACCCACCTCCCTGGGCAGCCTATTCCAGTGCCCAATGACACTTTCTGTGAAAAACTTCCTCCTAATCTCTAGCCTAAATCTCCCCTGGCGGAGCTTGAGGTCATCCGAAGCATTAATAGTGATTCAGCTGCTGACTTGGTTACTCTCTCCGCTCTATTCTATGGTAAAAGTTATTCTCAAAATGGATTTGCTGCTGCCATAGAAAAGGTAATTTTAATGATGAAAAGTGTGTTAGATCAGATTATTCCTTCAGAATGGGCAGGTTTTCCCTGCAGGAAAAGGATAGAGATGCTATAGGATACTGGAAGATGCAATTCTTACCTCCTCAGGATGACGCAGGGAGGTTCTAGCCGGGAAACACACCTTTCACCTGCTCGTAGCATCCATCACCAGGTTTATTCCTGTGGCTGTAAAGTAAGAGAGAAGTGTTAGAGCTCTCAAACGATGAGGCCAGTATCCAGCACCATGATGAGAGAACAGGAATTGAAGGGAGAAGTTAAGACCCTCCACCAGCCCTCTCTCCGAGTCCCTGCTTCAGCCTGCTTTGATAGGAATGGTTGGACTCGATGATCCGATGGGTCTCTTCCAACCTGGTTGTTCTAGGATTCTATGATTCTATTCTATGAAATGCTGCTTTACACAGTTTCCAGGCACTAGAGCACACACAGCAGTAAACGATGCTGCTGTGAGAGAGATTTATTCACTGGGGAAATATCGAAAAGGATCAAGTCTTCAAAGCAAAGGCAATAATATATTTATTTTACAATTCAGTACTGAATCGGATGCCCTCCTGAAAAAAAAGGCACATCAACTTAAAAAAGCAGCAGGAATATATACTGATTTTAGACAAAGAATTCTAAGGCCTCATAGAATCATAGAACACAGAATCATAGAACAACCAGGTTGGACGAGACCCATCGGATCATCGAGTCCAACCATTCCTTTCAAACACTAAACCAAATAATAACCTCAATAACCTCAAAGGCTAAAGGTTTTTTTAGGTTATCCAACCGTGTCTGGAGACTTCCTTCAGGTTATCTCCTGACCTAGGGCAACTACATCTTAACATGACAATTAAACATATGAATAAATTCCTGCAACTCGGAGCGTTTATCCTTTCAGGTCATCCATCCATCTCCAATATGGAGACTGCATATTCTCTCTTGATACAAGACAGATTTATATTACAAAATAATTAAACAGAAACCAGCTGCAGCAAAACTTACCAATTAATTCTCAGACTGCAAACGGTTTAACTTTCAACTGGAAATGACTGTTTGCAAGAGGTTTCACTGAGGAGCTTCAGCTCTTTGATTGCTGTAGATTTTTAATAAGAAGAATCAGAGAATCACCAGATCGGAAGAGACCCACCGGATCATCGAGTCCAACCATTCCTATCAAAGAAGAAGTTCATTACTACCCAGGCAGGAAAAACTGAGCAGTTAATTTTATTTTGCACTATGTATATAGCTATATAACTATATAACTATACATATATATAACTCTTCTCCTAGAACTTCAAACACTGATTCAACAGGGAGAAAATCCGCTTTTCTGTAAGCTCATTCCCACACAGCTTAACAAAGGATGTATTAATTGTACTTTTTGAGGTATCTTGCTGCTCCTGCAGCTTATTTGCCACGAAGCACAAGTTCAGCAAGATGCTGCAACCCCTCACAATCCAAAAAGAAAAGCCTGGGAAAGGAAAAGGAAATAAGAGCTTTATATAGATACAAAGTTGAAGGACATAAGATATAATCTTACAAAAAATATGTGGGGAAAATAACCCCAGAATTAAGATTTTTTTTTATACTAAACTCCTAGAAATGTTCGTGTTGAATTACATCAACTTAGTCAAGACCCAGCAGAATAAATTTTTAGTAGCTCTACATTAACTGCCCATAAGGTAGAATGATCTACTGTTTAGTATGAGCTCCTATTTAGTGTTGTAGGAGCCTAACAGGACTTTTAAGGCTGTTCATAGCATTTAAATTTAAATAATTGCCTTAATTTCCCTCAAGTCTCTATGCAGCCTAGAGGAAAGAAATGCAGGACTTCCAAAAGGCTTTTCAGAGCAAGAAGTGAGTTGGGTTTGGGTTTTCCTGCTGGAATGGCCTCTATTAGTCATCTGGTAAATGGAGAGAAGACACTCTTCTAATTTAGACGTTTGAGTGAGTTGGCAAGAAGTATAAATATCCCCATTTCCCTTCTTTTTAAACACTTCCCTCAGGATCTCATTACATCTCGAGGGTAATGGAGCAGTTTAAAAGGAGCAGGATTAAGCCTGTAGCAAGAAGCAGCCAAACTAGAGAAAAAGAATAAAAAAAAAAAAAGGAATTAAAAAAAAAGAAGTGAACAAACCACTCAGCCGTTTTTTCCTATGTTTGCATTTCAACTGTTCCCTCAGAGCTGACTAAATCAGGACATTTAGTTGTATTTTTTATCAATTCTAATTTTTTTTATCTGCCCAATCATAGAATCATAGCATCACCAGGTTGGAAGAGACCCACTGGATCATCAACTCCAACCATTCCTATCGAAATGATCAATTAGAAGAAAATTTTTTTTAGACTGTAACAAAAAAACCCTTGCATTTTACCCTGAAATAATGTTCCACCTAAAAGAGGAGTCAGAGAAGGTACTTACAGGATAAAACAATCGCTTTAAAGACACCACTTAGCGCCTCTTTAAACCACCCGATCAAAAAATTTTAAATACTGGAACTTACTTGGTTCAGATTAAAAGTGCTGGTTTGGTCCTTGCCATTCCTGGGATAGAGAAATATCTAAGCCTCAGCTCAGGTCTCTTCCAGTCCATACTCCTTGCAGCTTTTCCAGCTTCTAGGTTTCTAAATAAAATTGTGTTTCCATTAGTAGATAGGACAGAAAGCGAGAGGTGAGCTGAAGTTGCCCAGAGCAGTGGTAGCTGCTCCATCCCTGGAGGAGCTCAGGGGCTGGATGGGGCTGGGAGCCCCTGATCCAGTGGGAGGTGTCCCAGCCCAGGGCAGGGGTGGCACTGGGGGCTTGGAGTCCCTCCTCACCCAAACAATCCCGTCAGTCTGCGATTCTGTTACTACAATGTGATAACATACCCTTCATATGAGATATTTCAATTAATTTACTATATATATATCATGCATAACATAGATATTTTCACATATTAGGCAGTTTGATGAACTCAACTTTTCATTTATTGCGTTTGTATTTATAGTGGAGGAGAAGAGAAAGTGGGAAGTGGAAAAAAAAATGAAAGGTCAACAGAAAGGGAAAAGACAGAAATCAATCTGATACAAGTAAATTAGAGCTCATTGCTCTCTATAATTACCTGAAAGGAGGTCGTGGAGAGGAGAGAGCTGAGCTCTTCTCCCAAGTGATGAGAGGGAATGGCCTCAAGCTCCAGCAGGAGAGGTTCAGGCTGGACATTAGGAAAAATATTTCACAGAAAGGGTCATTGGGCAGTGGCAGAGGCTGCCCAGGGAGGGGGTTGATTCACCTTCCCTGGAGGGGTTTAAGATGCAGGTGGATGAGGTGCTGAGGGACACGGGTTAGTGTTCGATGGGAATGGTTGATGATGATCCAATGGGTTTCTTCCAAGCTGGTGATTCTATGATGCTCTTTGAGGTCCCTTCCAACCCAAACTATTCTCTGCTCCCACCCTTGTCTAAACTGTACAGCTCTGGTGTCTTGACTTAGCACTGAGAGAAGGATCCCAGTGCTTCCCAGTGGGAAGGTGCCTCAGGGCAGCCTCACTCCAAGTGCAGGAGAACACAAAGTCTGGTGTTGGGAACTCAAACAATGTCTCATTCCCATATCAATGGGCTGGAAGCTTAGCAGACTTGGGGGTATTTTACAACTGTCCCTGCCAAAAGTTGCAAGCTTCACCTTTTCCATAATGATTTCCAAAGAAAGAGATCCAGAAGCCAGGAAAACCCTCAGGTTAAGTGCCCTGAAAATCTTTGTCTTGGAAATGTTAATTTAGAGAAACTGACTCCACAACTTTAAGCCTAATTTCTTGTTAATAGGCAGCTAAAGCTCTCTGATGGGGAGAGATTTGTGAGATAAGATACTTGATCTCAGCTCACAACCAAAACAGACCTTTCCCTCTTTAATTTTGGGTAACTACATCACTTATTTTTTTTTTAGCATCAATTTCTGGGTTTTTTTTTTTGGGGGGGGGACATAAAAAAGTAATTTTCTCGCAAAGAAAATAACAAAACAGGCATACAACCCAATTATTGGATATTAGGGCCAAAAATATTTGTATTTGCCTCATTCCAAATGGTGGAAGGAATTGGAAGGGGGAAAAACAGAGGGTGGGAGAGCTCAGCTGCTTCAGTGAGATGGAAATTTTAGCTTTAAGATGGAGGAACTTGCATAACTGAACTTGCAAAACACAACTGCATGAGCTGGTTTTCACTAAGCAATGGCTGAACAAGTAGTTTGGAGCAGAAAAATGTTACCTCCCAGTATCTCTCTGGTCCAGTACAAGGCAGGCTTAGGAATATAAGAGCCAATAAGCAACAGAAATCTAATATTCAAAAAGCAGCCTAGTAACAGCTTTGTGATAGGTTGTGGAGTGGTTGGACTCGATGATCCAACGGGTCTCTTCCAACCTGGTTGTTCTACGATTCTATGAAATTTGGAGGAGAGGGTGGTCTGGCCCTGAAAAAAGCAGCAGATCAACTTCCATGGGTTTTGACAAAGGTTGAGCACTTCTCTTCTTGCCAGAAATAATCACTTCTGTAATTGCAATCACCAGTAAATAAATAATGCTGCTTATTAAGATGTGTGCCTCAGTTTACCTGTTCGACTGATGAGCTTTTCATAGAATCGCAGAATAGTTTGGGTTGGAAAGGACCTTGAAGATCACCCAGTTCCCAACCCTTCTCTTCCCTTGTAAAAAAGGCCAAGTTGGATGAGCCTTGGGCAGCCTGATCCAGTGGGAGGTGTCCCTGCCCATGGCCAGAGTGGGACTGGATGGGTTTTGAGGTCCCTTCCAACTCAAACTGTGATTTTATGATAATAAGAGACACTCCTTGAATCCTGTGTTCAGTTGTGGGCCCCTCACCACAAGAAGGATGTTGAGGCTCTGGAGCGAGTCCAGAGAAGACCCATAAAGCTGGGGAAGGGGCTGGAGAACAGGCCTTAAGAGGAGCGGCTGAGAGAGCTGGGGGTGTTTATCCTGGAGAAGAGGAGGCTGAGGGGAGACCTCATTGCTCTCTACAACTACCTGAAAGGAGGTTGTGGAGAGGAGGGAGCTGGGCTCTTCTCCCAAGGGACAGGATGAGAGGGAATGGCCTCAAGCTCCACCAGGGGAGATTTAGGCTGGAGATTAGGAGGAAGTTTTTCACAGAAAGGGTGATTGGGCATTGGAACAGGCTGCCCAGGGAGGGGGTTGATTCCCCTTCCCTGGAGGTGTTTAAGGGACAGGTAGACGAGGTCCTGAGGGACATGGGTTAGTGTTTGATAGGAATGGTTGGACTCGATGATCCGATGGGTCTCTCCCAACCTGGTGATTCTATGATTCTATGAAAACCAAAACCTTGCTCTTGATTTCCTGGGTCTTTTTTGGATACTGATTAACAACTGATAAGGGGATCAGTATTATCTCATTAATAGTTGTTTTCAAAAGTAGAGAATTTCATCTGGCATCGCAATCGTGCCTGTGGACATAAACACTCAGAAGAACATTAGTGGCTTTAAATCATTAAGCTAACACCTGAATGAGTCTTATGGGAGGTTGAGATGTCCTGAGAGTTATGCATAATCATGTAACAGGGTTTCTAGAGTGAATTAGCACTCAGAGAACTCACAGGTTGCAGAAGGTAAGTGTGCAAAGTGAAGTCCTGGTGGACGAGCGCATCCCCTCCAGCCCAGTCGGAGTGGGAAGTTCTGTCCCACCAGCTGGAACCTCCCATTAAAGGATGGAGCTTCGCCTCTCCGTGACCCAGCGCTGATCCGTTACCTACACATCAAAAAAAAAAAAAAAAGGAGATATTTTCAGGCTGATGCGGTTAATCCTCCCGAGAGCACTCACCTAAGGCCAAAAACCTGAGCTGGCTGTGTGCTGAGCAGATGTGACACCCAACAAACACGTCTGCCTGGAGCTCGGTTAAGGGTTTTTTTTTAGTTTAACACATTAACGAGAAACAAGCTTTGATTTGAAAGAAAGAGAAGGCAAGACAAACAAACATTAAAATTGGTTTCAAACATTTGTTACATATTTCTCACTCCAGAAGCTTTGATCGTGTATAATCCTGTCGACAGGCTGAATCGCAATCAGCCGCGCGCGCATTCCGCTGTGATGCTGCGGCACCAGTGCATGACAGGATTTTATTTCCCATTAGCTCATTCTTCGCTGGAAATATAAACACGCTATATGCTTAATAGTCCAAAAAAAAAATTAATGTTATTGCTTTTTAAAATTGCCTGTTAATGAGAATTTTGCTCGCTATTAAAAAACTCCGAGTGCCTTCAGCCCCTTTTCCAAATGCCAGTGTATACCTATCCACAACTGAACAAAGAAACCAAAGCAAAATAAAACCATCACAGACTCTGGGTTTAAAAAGCAGCTATGTTTTTGGCCTATCAAGATGGATGTTTAAAGCATCTGTGGAACCAGGAATGACTGGAAATAGCTTTTCACTGAGCTATGAAGTGTTTCGTATCTACTCCAGTGCAGCAGTGGTCACTGCGCAAACACAGGTGAGGAACAAGTTGCTTTCTGAGAGAAAAGCCACTGTTCTAAAAAGGTTGTTTTTAAGCAAGGAAAGAAAAAGGTGGTAGGAAAGGTTGTTTATCCTGGAGAAGAGGAGGCTGAGAGGAGACCTCATTACTCTCTACAACTACCTGAAAGGAGGTTGTAGAGAGGAGGGAGCTGGGCTCTTCTCCCAAGGAACAGGACGAGAGGGAATGGCCTCAAGCTCCACCAGGGGAGACTGAGGCTCATTGGATCATCAAGTCCAACCATTCCTATCAAACACTAAACCATGTCCCTCAGCACCTCATCTACCCGTCCCTTAAACACCTCCAGGGAAGGTGAATCAACCACCTCCCTGGGCAGCCTATTCCAATGCCCAATGACCCTCTGTGTGAAGAACTTCCTAATAATCTCAATGCCCTCCCTGGGTAGCCTCTGCCACTGCCCAGTGATCCTTTCTGTGAAAAATTTTTTCCTTATATCAAGTCTGAATCTCCCCTGGTGGAGCTTGAGGCCATTCCCTCTTGTCCTGTCCCCTGTCACTTGGGAGAAAAGCCCATCTCACTCCTCTCCACAACCTCCCCTCCGGTAGTTGCAGAGAGTAATGAGGTCTCCTCTCAGCCTCCTCTTCTCCAGGATAAACACCCCCAGCTCTCTCAGCCGCTCCTCATAGGGCCTGTTCTCCAGCCCCTTCACCAGCCTCGTTGCTCTTCTCTGGACTCTCTCCAGAGCCTCAACATCCTTCTTGTGCTGAGGGGCCCAGAACTGAACACAGGATTCAAGGAGCAGCCTCACCAGTGCTGAGTACAGAGGGAGAATCACCTCCCTGGCCCTGCTGGTCACATCATTTCTGATCCAAGCCAGGATGCCCTTGGCCTTCTTGGCCACCTGGGCACACTGCTGGCTCATGGTTAGTCGGCTGTCGACCAACACCCCCAGGTCCCTCTCCTCCTGGCAGTTTTCCAGCCAGACTTCTCCCAGTCTGGAGCTCTGCTCAGGGTTGTTGTGCCCCAAGTGCAGGACCCGGCCTTTGGCCGTGTTAAACCTCATCCCATTGGACTCAGCCCATGGATCCAGCCTGTTTAGGTCGCTTTGCAGAGCCTCCCTACCCTCCAGCAGATCCACACTTGCACACAGCTTTGTGTCATCTGCAAACTTGCTAAGGGTACCCTCAATGCCTTCATCCACAAAGCCACTGAAGCAGCATCCTGCCTTTGCCTAACAGCCCATCTGATAGGGGGAGACTGTCAGTGGAAGCAAAACGAAGAGAAGAGATTGGAAAACTGCTAGTTGGTGGCCTGTGAATGTGGCATGGTGACAGGCTCTGACAGGGACAATCGTTTCCCCGGGCGAGCAGTGCTCTGGCTTGCAGGAGAGAGCTGGACACCCACTGCTGGGTGGGCAAGGCTTGACCTGGCTCTGCAGGGAGGGAGAAGGTATTTGTAAAGGCTTCTCTAAGCTAACGAACCACTTGATGAGTAATAACTGAGCACAACTGTGTGCTCCAAGGAAAGAACGGGATTCATGCCGTTATCAGTTTTAGAGAATATGAACTAAACCTGGATTATCCTACCTGCAGGTCTGTCGTGTAATGAAAAAAAAAAAGACTAAATTAATTGTCCTGTTTCCAGCCATATCAGGGGAAAAAAAGAGCTAGAAGGCACGTGGGTTCACTCAAATATAAAGTATGACTCAGTAATCTTCATCAGCAATAATCTTTTCATTGTATTCTGTTAGTATATAGAAATTCCACGTCTAAGAATAGTTCATTTTCTCCTTCTGCTGCTGCCCTGCGGTGCTGCTCCGAGAGGGCACTGACAGTTAGACAGACGTGGGTAATTTGGGTAATTATTCATGTTCCAATTCTATGTTAAAATGGAAACATAAAAGCAGGAATTAAATTTACGGGGAAGAAAAAGAGAATTTATCTCCAATTCAGTTGTAAGGAAAAATAGAGAGGGAATAGTGTAAAGAAATACTTTCTTCCTTGGTTTACTTTCCAGCCTATCTTCTCCAACAAACTCTGCACTGCTGTATTATCTATATAAATATTTTTTTTCCCCTTCCAAGCAGCCGCTGCAAAACACACAGGTTGCCGACCTTAGCTGTAAAGAAATAAATAGTCCCAGAAACTTTGCTCCTGGGGCCGTATTTTCTGATGTTAAAAAAATATATATTCTCGTGCTCTTTTGTTAAGCCTCTAATTTCACGATGCACCTAAAAATTAGGGGACAAGGAAGCAAGGTAGCTCCTCACAGATCAGGAAATGTATTCATGGCCACAGCGTGGGGGCAGTTAATGGAAATTAATGGCTCTGAGAGCCACCAGAGAGGTGCCCGTTACTAAAATTTCATTTGTCAAACAGGTATTTGATACCAATTCATGTGTAGCAGGCACGAACTGTACCTCCAGCATCACCTTCTTGGCTGCCCTGCTTCGTCTTGGTTGGACTCGATGATCCGATGGGTCTCTTCCAACCTGGTGATTCTATGATCTTTTTGTCCTCAATAGCACAAGGTGGGTTTAAAGACTGAACCCAAAATTAAACCTGAAACAAATTTGATAGGAATGGTTGGACTCGATGATCCGGTGGGTCTCTTCCAACCTAGTTATTCTATGATTCTATGATTCTAAATACATTCGATCCATCCTCCTTGCCTCAGCAACAAGTTGATTTGCACACAGAACATCGTGGTTGATGTGGAACAAAGCCGACTGCTCTCAGAGACTGAAGTGCAAGATTAGATTTCACAAAACGGCGAGGAGGAGGATCCGCTGCCACCCCTTTCATCATTTGATAGCTCACACTATAAATCTTCAGCCTCATCTCCTCCAAGATGCGCGACTACTTGTCTAAATTGCCAGGCACTGGAGCTAAAAGGCACTCGGGGATGAGGAGGATGGAGCAAGCGGGCAGAAGGGCTCTTCAGCTCCTCTGGAGTAATTGATGAACTGGCTGGGAGTAGGTCAGTGCCTTCACCGGGAGAAGCGGAGGAGCTGCTGGCTGAGCTCAGCTGCCACTTACTGCGCTCGGGAGCTGCAAATGCCTGCGATCCTCCTCTGCCAAGGAGCACCTTAGGCTCTGACCCCTCGTTGATGCTCCCAAGGAGCAGAGGGGATCCTGTTGGACAGAGAATCATAGAACAACCAGGTTGGAAGAGACCCATCGGATCTTCTAGTCCAATCATTTCTATCAAACACTAAACCAAGAGGTTGGACAGGAAAAAGTTTCTCCCAGAAAGGGTCATTGGGCACTGTCAGAGGCTGCCCAGGGAGGGGGTTGAGTCACCTTCCCTGGAGGTGTTTAAGGCACAGGCGGACGAGGTGCTGAGGGACATGGGTGAGTGTTTGATAGGAATGGTTGGACTCGATGATCCGGTGGGTCTCTTCCAACCTGGTTGTTCTATGATTCTCTGATAGGTGCCTGGTGACTCTGACTGTGTCAGGTGTGATCTGAACCGCACCAAAAATCCTACTTCTTTGCAGCAGAAACCTCTTGTTTTGCACAAACTGCTGTGTGATATCAGGAGGAACAATAAGCCCTGTTTAAAATTACTTTGCGAGGCTGCTCTGCAAGAAAGACGAAGAGCAAGTATGAAAGATGAAAAGGCTGAAAGAACAAGGAGCAACGTGTCTGCCTGGTACCTGGAGCCCTGTTCTATAAGGGTAAGGAGATTGAAGCCTGTTCTGCTGAATTCTGCTCTCATAACCTGGTTGTCTCATAGAATCACAGAACAACCAGGTTGGAAGGGACCCATCGGATCTTCTAGTCCAACCATTCCTATCAAATCAGTCTCACAGCACCGTGTAGCACCGTGAAGTGGCGCAGATGTTAATAAGCTGAATGTAACAACACGTACAATGTGAGAGACGAGACAAATTGAAACCACATCATCTTAAAAACGATCTGAGGAAGAAGGCAGTGCTGTAATTAAAGCACTTACATTTTTCAGTAGAGTAAATGAGGTCAAGGCAAGTCGCTGTGTTCGCCACAAAAAGAAAAGCATTCAATCATAAATTAAATACACAAATTCAGAGCAGATGCTTCTAAGTACTTTTTCATGTGCAGAATTACAGTGAAACAGTAACCTTACCAAACACGGGAAAAAAACTACCAGTGAATTAAAGGAAGGACTCAAAAGAAAACACATCAACATTAGGGCTACAGAAGGAAGCTGTTGGGAAGGGGCTCTTGATCAGGGAGGGCAGGGACAGGATGAGGGGAAGGGTTTTGAGCTGCAGAAGAGAAGATTGAGATGAGATTGAAGGAAGAAATGTTTTGCAGTGAGGGTGGGGAGGCCCTGGAACAGGCTGCCCAGAGCAGGGGTGGCTGCCCCATCCCTGGAGGGGTTCAAGGGCAGGTAGGATGGGGCTTGGAGCCCCTGATCCAGTGGGAGGTGTCCCTGCCCAGGGCAGGAGTGGGACTGGATGGGCTGTGAGGTCCCTTCCATCCCAAACCATTCCATGATTATTTTTAGGTGCCCAAATTACAGCCAGTGAAGAAAGGCTTTCCCACACCTTGCTCTGCCTTTACTTTTTGTAAACTAATAACACACATTCTAGTAGAAACAAAACTGTGTTGCATCCTTGCCTCTAGAAAACAGAGACAAACTATGTCTCTCAGCCACCCAAATCCAGGTTCATGCTATATCTGTGATAATAAGTCTGTGAAAGCAGGTTTTTTTTTTCCCCCAAGAACTCCTGTTTAGTTTACATTAAAGTCTTATAATGCCACTAATATCCACTTACAAAGCTTTAGAAGACAAGACGTCGTCTTCTCCAGAAGCCATGGCAGTTTCCATGAGAACTGAGTGTACAGTGAGTATTACACAAGAGTGTAATTTTCAGTACAGAAAAAAAAAGAAGAAATCAGTGCTTTAATGACAGAGGAGATATTAAGATGAAACATGACAGGATTTCGAAGGACAGAGCATGAACTGAGATTTTCAAGAGGAGGGAGGACTTGCTCCGACTTCCATATTGTCCCTGCATCAAGTTCAGGAAGTGTTCATCCACTGCCCAGCAGAAACACTAAACACCACATTCGGCAAATACTAATCATAGAATCATAGAACAACCAGGTTCGAAGGCACCCATCGTATCAGCGAGTCCAACCATTCCCATCAAACACTAACCCATGTCCCTCAGCACCTCGTCCACCCGTCCCTTAAACCCCTCCAGGGAAGGGGAATCAACCACCTCCCTGGGCAGCCTGTTCCAATGCCCAATGACCCTTTCCGTGAAAAACTTCCTCCTAAAGAACCTTAGAGCCCTTCTCTGACAAGGGGTTCCCTTTCCCAAGGTTAGCAACGATGTTGTGACATGCAGAATACTTCAATTTGGCACACACCGAGTGCACATACAGTGTCTGTGCCAGAAGAGAAATTCAAACTATTCATTTGAAAATTAAGTTCTTAAACGTTCCAATTTTTCTCAGTCCTGCAAGCCAAAAACATCGCGTTGCCTGAAGGAACATCAAGAGCATCATTGTGATTTCTTTAGTCAATTCCTCTAAACAATTGCCATCTGACAAGTTGTAAAAGGAAGTTCAAGCAGAGCCTGAACACCCAAAGGTTCGGCTGCTGTACAGTGCCAGAGTTATAGAATCTTAGAATCATAGAACAACCAGGTTGGAAGGAACCAATTGGATCATCGAGTCCAACTATTCCCATCAAACACTAAACCATGTCCCTCAGCACATCATCTACTTGTGCCTTAAACACCTCCAGGGAAGGGTATCAACCACCTCTCTGGGCAGCCTATTCCAAGGCCCAATAAGTGTGAAAAACTTCCTCCTAATGTCCAGTCTAAACCTCCCCTGGTGGAGCTTGAGGCCATTACCTCTTGTCCTGTCCCCTGTCCCTTGGGAGAAGAGCCCAGCTCCCTCCTCTCCACAACCTCCTTTCAGGGAGTTGGAGAGAGCAATGAGATCTCCTCTCAGCCTCCTCTTCTCCAGGATAAACCCCCCGCAGCTCTCTCAGCCGCTCCTCATCAGGCCTGTTCTCTAGCCCCTTCACCAGCTTCATTGCTCTTCTCTGGACTCGCTCCAGAGCCTCAACATCCTTCTTGTGCTGAGGGGCCCACAACTCAACACAATATTCAAGAAGCAGTCTCACCAGTGCCGACTACAGAGGGAGAATAACATCCCTTGTCCTGCTGGTCACACCGTTTCTGATCCAAGTCAAGATGCCATTGGCCTTCTTGGCCACCTGGGCCACTGCTGCCTCAACCAACATCCCCAGGTCCCTCTCCTCCAGGCAGCTTTCCAGCAAGGCCTCTCCCAGTCTGTAGCTCTGCTTGGGGGAATGTGTAATCTGAACCTTCCCTGGCACAGCTTGAGGCCATTCCCTCTCACCCTGTCCCCTGTCACCTGGGAGAGGAGACCAGAACTCACCTCAGCACAACGATGCTGTGATTCTATGAAACACAGGAGTTCGCACGGGCAGCAGTCGCTCCCAGTAAGAGTTTGCACTTCATCCGTGCACCTTGAAGCCTTGTTTTTGAAGCATGTAGCATCAGCCTTCTGCAGCTGCCCCTCGCTGTGTTTAACAAGCATCTTCTGTTTCAGCAGCTTCTCCGCTCATCTCCCACACGTGTGGAATTCTCGTTGACGAGGTGAGACCTTTGCAGAGCTGACTGCCACGGAGCACCTTTAGCTTAAATGGAAATGACAGCGCTTCAGCAAGGCCTAACCTAAGTTCTTTGACAGAATGTAGATTCACAAAGAGAAGTAATTCTTGCTGCTGTCATAAAACATTGCTTTTTTTTTTCAGATGTTGGGACCAAGTGGCACCACTGAGGCTGGAGAAACCGCCAGCACCATCTGCTGGTAAAGATGCTTTAGTGAATAAATAGAGGGATTTGGTACCTTGTGCTGGATCTCAAAAGAGAAAAGTCTGTGATCTTCTTTCAGATGTCATCAGGGAGACTCCAGTGCTGAAAGGGGCTCCAGGAAAGCTGGAGAGGGGCTCTGGATCAGGGAGGGCAGGGACAGGATGAGGGTTTTGAGCTGCAAGAGGGGAGATTGAGATGAGATCTTCAGGAGAAATGTTTTGCAGTGAGAGAGGGGAGGCCCTGGCCCAGGCTGCCCAGAGCAGGGGTGGCTGCCCCATCCCTGGAGGGGTTCAAGACCAGGCTGGATGGGGCTTGGAGCCCCTGATCCAGTGCGAGGTGTCCCTGCCTATGGCAGGGATGACACTGGATGGGTTTTGAGGTCCCTTCCATCCCAAACCATTCCACGATTCCAAGAACAACCTCCTGTTTGTTTTTTTCTTTTGTGCTTGGACAACATTTAAGTCAAAAGGAACATGCAGATTAACAGCATCTTAGCTTAAGAAACAACAGCTAGTTCCCCCATTTTGATTGAAAGGTAATAGTTCGTCTTGTATTAGGTCCTAACACCAGAATAATAGATTAATACTGCTATACTCAAGCAATTTTGGGTTTGTTCTCTGCATAAATCAACTCCCAAAGAGGTCTTAGCAAATTCCAATCCTTTCACCTGACAGTGAAAACAAGCAAATAGAGGAGATGTTATGCTTATTTATAGGTCACCACTGGGTATCATGAAAAAAATCCACCAACACCCATGTCAGAGTCACAAAGAGTGTTCAGATTCACAACCTGATCAATGAGGAAATGCTGAAGTCCCAAAGCCTTTGCCCCACATTCCCTCCTGGTCAGCGTGTGGCTCATCTCTGCTCCAGCCTACAGGGCAAATGAGAAGCCAAATCTGGTCTCTGCCCGAGTGTGAAGATGCCTGAGAACCACTCACTCTCCTGAAGAGACCATCATGTTTGAGTCAGTGGTCAGCAACTTCCAAGCTGATGATGCTGATTCATTACTGCTAAAACTTGACAATTTCCTGCTATTCTTAACTGGACAGAGGACAAAAACTACAGCTAAATGCCAAAAAGCAAGAACTGGTACAAACATGATGTAACACAGTGAAGCCCTGAGCCAAGATCTGCTGAACCAGCCAAATTGCGTCCCAGTGAACTATCTGAAACCATAAAACCATCAGTTCGGAGAAGCTCTACTTATATAAAGTGCCTGGCACCAAATATTGCCAAGAAGTCTTATTATAGTTCACTTTAACAGAACTTTTTAACTTTTCTTAACTTTTGGGAAGACTCCCCGGACAGCACGGACCTCTTCTGCCTCTTCCCATCAGCTGAGAACCCAGTTGTGCTCCTGCAGTTCCCAGAGAGATTATGATTTTAACCAAAGCAAATGATTTTTTAACCAAAAACTTGTGATCCAGTCATGGTTCTGTACAGCCTCAAGAAAGAGCCCCTTGAACTGTTGTTCTGCTTCATTCATGGAACAATTCTCCTTTTCCACCTGTGATAAGATGTTGGTTGAAGAAACCTACCTTACAGATGGTTCGAGAGTCACAATGAAATGACCACTTAGATGCAGGATCATAAAATCCTTCATTTTAGGTGCAAAGTATCTATCTGTGACATTGTCCTGGAACTTAGACAGAGACCCAGCTGCTGAGATCCAAACCCCAACAAGATCCAGGCTTAAACGTGGAGAGTTCATCAGCAAAACAACTTAAACTGCTGCAGAGCTGGTGGTGTGAACTGCCTCAGTCTCCTTTGCTCTACCAGTCCCTCTTGGCTGGCCAGTGGCTCTTGAAACTAGCCCAAACAGCTTTGCAAATGATTTCTGTTTTGTCAGTGCTTCCACACACAGAATCATAAAGTTTGGGAGAGACCCCCAAGCTCATCCAGTCCAACCAACAGCCCAGGTCCGCATTACCTACTAAACTATGCCACAAATTGCCATGTCTATATGTTTTTTGAACCTCTCCAGGACTGGCGACTCTACCACTACCCTGGGCAACCCGTTCCAGTGCCTGATAATCCTCAAGTTTTTCCTCGTTTCCAATTCAAACCTCCCCTGGTGCAACTAGGAGAAGAGTTATATATATGTATATAGTTATACAGTTATATATATAGTGCAAAATAAAATTAACTGCTCAGTTTTTCCTGCCTGGATAGTAATGAACAACTTCTTTGATAGGAAGGGTTGGACTCCGTGATCCGACGGGTCTCTTCCAACCTGGGGATTCTATGATTCTGTTCTATGAACTTGAGGCCACTGGGGGCCACTGCCTGGGGCTCAGGCTGCAGCCGCCAGGGCTTAACGATGAATTTTCATTTACCATAACATCTTTCAACTTTCTTTGATAATAAGGACATCGAACTGACCTGCTCCTTCCCAGGCAAGAGGGCGAAAGACCATCGCACGGCAGTGCTGGCAGTTCTCCAGGTCCTCAGGGAAGTGTCTAATGAATAAGGAGACATAAGCAAAATGGCTCATCTGATCCTGTACTAACCAACATAATACATTTCCTCTTATATTTTATAATTTATTTACATTCTAATTAAGGTTAAAACCCAAAGTAAACAATTGTAGCTGTTCTCCCTTTCCACTTCCTTTTACAATGCTGTGGCAAACAGCATTATTTCTGGACAATACCTGGTACTTCCGCTTCAATCCTTTTTGGCTTTTTACACGGTCAAATATTCCGAGTGACGTTTCTTGGCATGAAAAAGCCTAAGCAGCCCATACTTTGAGTTTGGATTCTTCACTTATCCCTAAAAGCTCATTGGTTTGTGCTTGTCTCTAAGCCCTTCCCTGGATTTTATTAATCTGTACCTGCAGGACACAGTTTGGATGCAAACTCCAGGCATGGTTCTAGCCTTGATTCTTTGTCACAGCTACGTGACTTCTTGTATGTTTTATTCCCAGGCCTTACTCTGACTTGATAAATGCCATAAGATGATGCAGGTGCCAGTTATCTCCATTTCCAACTGATTATTTTATGAGGACATTCAGCAGTGTTTATAAATTGCTCCCAGAGCCTCAGATGAAAGGACTTGTAAATGTAGGATGCTTTATTAACTCTAATTAATTCCTTTCATAAGCTACCTCTGTGACCCCCTCCTGACGGCCTCCTCCTCCAGTTGCTGCTGCGTCGGGATCTGTCTCCAGGAAGATCTGGATTAGTGTCAGGCAGAGGGCACGGCTGAAAGGAAACAAACAGCTTGGGCACAGGGCTTCTGTTCTCATTATTACCTATATTTATAGATCCTTCGTACAGTAATGAACAAACAAACGTTGGCTCTTGACTAAATTTTAAACTATGCGCTTTATTTTTTTCCTTCAGACCCTGTTGCCTGAACTACATTTGATAGGAACGGTTGGACTCGATGATCTGATGGGTCTCTTCCAACCTGGTTGTTCTAGGATTCTATGATTCTAACTATTCCTTAATTTTCCAGCTAAAAAAAGTTCTCCAATTAACTCTTCCGCATCTTCATCACTTCTGTAACTGTTCGAGCAGCGCAGGACAGAGCATCAGAGAAACAGCTTCCCTTCCAGAAATGGGGAATTCAGATTTACTTCCTCTAGAACGGAACAGGTCATCTTAAAAAAGAAATGATCATAGAATCATAGAACAACCAGGTTGGAAGAGACCCATCGGATCATCGAGTCCAACCATGATCATAGAATCATAGAACAACCAGGTTGGAAGGGACCCATCGGATCTTCTAGTCCAACCATTCCTATCAAACACTAAACCAAGTCCCTCAAGAGGGACATTCATGGGGGATCAATGGGTTGCAGCTGCTTTAAGAACACAATCTTCTTCAAAACGTGTTTTTTTTCCTTCAAGGAAAAATCTTGAATCATAGAATCACGAGGTGGGAAAAGACCCACCGGATCATGGAGTCCAACCATTCCTACCAAACACTAAACCACCTTGAGGACAAGATGATCATTTATTTGATGTAAAGGAAGAGAGTTCACTATAATCAGTTGCCTCTATGTCACTAATCACAGAATAGCTTGAGTTGCAGACCTTAAAGAGTTGGAAGGGACCTTAAAGGTCACCTAACGACTAAGTCAAAGTCACCTCAGGCCCAGATGAGCCTTTCCCAGGCTGTGCCATGCTCTGAAAGGCTGTTATTGTGCTGTGCCCTGCACATGATGCTCATTTGGAGCTGCCTATTGCGCTGTTTGCAGCACTTTGGATGATTACATCGAAGGTATGTGTTTATATATAGCCTGTAATCATCTCAAATGCTACGACTGCGATATGAATAGGTAATAGGAAATAAACTTTACTTTTTGATTACTCAGGTCTGTGATTAATTGTCTGAACTTTGGTAAACGAAAAACACTTAATTAGTTTCAAAAAAAAAACCCCACCAGCTCCTGAAACCCCACCAACTCCACCTATTATTTATAGTTAATATGTATTTTATGGGGCTTAAGTGCAAAGTATAGCGACTTTCTAAGGGGGTGTTTCATTTTTGATTCGATTTCATTTATTATTTTATTCATCGATTTCCCATAATAATGTTGGTTCTTATATACAGCCTTTCAGCTGAGGCTCGTAAAGTACTTGACAAACATTAATATATTTTCCTCCCCACCTTTATTTCCACTGCCCTCCTAACGAAGCTCTCGCAGACTGGACGGATATAAATCGCACGGAGGTGGCCACAGAAGCAGAGGACAACATGCATCAGAAAACAAATCAGTTGGAATGAATGAAACCCCCAGATCCTACAACCCAAGTGGTTGTTCCACCTTCTGGTCTGCTCTCCCCAAAGAAAAGCAGGACTGGGGACAGAACAGCATTTTTTTTTTGTGCTAAATCAACTCTACAGACCCCAGCCTGACCCGTTCTTTAACATTTCCAGTTACAAAGACAGTCTGGGGAGAGCACAGAATCTGTTCTCACACTGAATAACCCACACTGACAGAAACTTGACGTCTAATCTAAATTGGTTTCTTTGGGTTTAGCTCATTACTTCGTGTTTCATCCACTTGGACACGGAGAAAAATTTCTCCCTGTCTTTGCAGAAGCCTCTTCTGAATTTGAAGGCAATTATCATACAGCACCTCTGCCTCCCTTTCTCTCAAAATGAAGTAACACCATGTCATTAAATCTTCACTAGAGCAGTTGTTCTCATTGTTTTACACTTGCCGTTCCCTGGTTTCATCCTCCATGAAGTGCAGTGCCCAGAACAGACACGGGATTGCACTGGGATGCCTTCCCTTATCATAGAATCATAGAACAACCAGGTTGGAAGAGACCCACTGGATCATCGAGTCCAACCATTCCTATCAAACACTAAACCATGTCCCTCAGCACCTTTTCCACCTGCCCCTTAAACACCTCCAGGGAAGGGGAATCAACCCCCTCCCTGGGCAGCCTGTTCCAATGCCCAATGACCCTTTCTGTGAAAAACTTCCTCCTAATCTCCAGCCTAAATCTACCCTGGTGGAGCTTGAGGTCATTCCCTCTCGTCCTGTCCCCTGTCACTTGGGAGAAGAGCCCAGCTCCCTCCTCTCCACAACCTCCTTTCAGGGAGTTGTAGAGAGCAATGAGGTCTCCTCTCAGCCTCCTCTTCCCCAGGATAAACACCCCCAGCTCTCTCAACCATTCCTCGTAAGACTTGTTCTCGAGTCCCTTCACAGAATCATAGAATCATTCATTCTCCTCACTCTTACCTTCCCAGTGAAAAGAAGCTAAGTCCAGCTGATGTCAAAAACTAAACCTTGCTTAGTTCTCCCTGCTGATTTCTTCTGCTGTAGCCCCAAATCCTGCCTTTTCATACCCAATACGGTGCAGCTGATCTTCCTACTGATGGATGAAGTCTGATCTATAAAAAAAAAAAAACTGAGGTATGAAGTACATGAGGTTTCTCAGTGATACCTATGGATAACATTTCTTTCTAGGACACCAGACCAGTGCTCTCCATGTTCCTTGGCTGATTAATACACTAAGCAGGATAAACTCCTGGAGAATCCCACTCGCTACATCCTTTCAGTTGTACAATACATCATTATTAAACCACTCTTCTCACCGTAAAGGGCTATTTGTAAGACTCAAAAGGCCTTTAAACACCTTCATGTTCCTTCCAGTTCTTGTATGAGATCGTTACAGTAATAGAGGTTTGTCAGGAGCCTCGAGCAGTCCCCGTGGAAGGTTTTTTAGGCACAGGCAGTCACTGCTTCACTCTACCCGACACTTCATAGAATGACAGAACAAGCAGGTTGGAAGAGACCCAACCAGATCATCGAGTCCAACCATTCCTATCAAAATTCCTATCAATATCAAAATTTGTCTCAGCTCCATGGCTGCGCAGGAAGGTGAGGCAGCACTCGACAGCACAAGGGTTCAGAGCACTTTCCACGTGGAACTTTTTAATAAGGCAAAAGTGAAGTAAAGTGACTTTCCCGAGGTCGCTCAACGTGTTCTTGGCTGAGCCAGGAACGCAGTCCAGCCCCCGGCGTCCCAGGCCAGTGCTCCATCATTCTGCCACCCAGCTCCCGGACGGCTAATGCTCAGCCTGAATATATTCCTGTAGCAATTGATTTAATGCCATTAGTTTCACAGCCAGCTAATCCAAAGCTCCTTTAGTTATCCAGCCTCCAGGGATATACTGGCACAAAACTCCAGGATTGGTGCAGAAAATAACATTATAACTTTTTCAGGAAGCCTTTTCACTACCTTTTTTTTTTTTTTTTCTTCAGCTGAAGTTATTTCCAAGGCAAACAATCACCTATAGAATCATTTAGTTGGAAAAGACCTTTGAGATGGAGTCCAACTGTACCTGCCCATGGCTAAACCAGATCCCTGAGCACCTACATATAATTATATATTTTATATCATTCTAAATCCACATCTCTACTTCTAAATCCGCTGAAAATCAGATCAAACAATTACATTTAACCAAGCAGGTTTGTGATCAGCCCCACAACGTTTTTCCACGTTCCATTTTCAGACTACAACATGCAAATGAAGATGTGTGGCAGTAATTAATGGGATAAAGTCAAGATAACGAGCGTGATACATGAAAAGAGAATAAGTAGAAATCCTCAGGAGATAACAGGGGTGGGTGGAAGTGGGGGCTGCAGAAAAACTGCCTTCATCCACCATCTCTGGGGCACAAGAGCAGATAAAGCTCTTGTGTGAACAATGGAATAGACCAGATTAGAACAACAACAAAGAGAGATAGTGTCTTCCCATGAAGATATGAAGAGGGTTTCAGAGTGTCCAAGTCCTTTGGGGACACCCTGAAGGGCTCAGTTCAGAGACCTCTAAAAGTGGCAGAAATGCTGGAGAGCAAAAAGTTCCATATTTGTTATTGGTGCATGTGAACACCCAGGGGAACGGGGAGCACAAGAAAAACACGTCCTAGGAGAGAGATCGAGAGGGACAGAAATCATAGAATCATAGACCAACCAGGTTGGAAGAGATCCATCAGATCATCGAGTCCAACCATTCCTATCAAACACTAAACCATGTCCCTCAGCACCTCATCCACCCGTCCCTTAAACACCTCCAGGGAAGGGAAATCAACCCCCTCCCTGGGCAACCTATTCCAATGCCCAATGACCCTTTGTGTGAAAAACCTCCTCCTAATCTCTAGCCTAAATCTCCCCTGGTGGAGCTTGAGGCCATTCCCTCTCGTCCTGTTCCCTCTTTCACTTGGGGAAAGAAATATACTTCTTGTAATGGATATGCAAATATATTTTAAATATTCTTTTCATGACAAAGCAGAAGAAAAAAGCCTGTGACCCCATCCAGGCTGCAGAGCAGGTTTACCTACAAACCCCTCATGTCATGCACAGGAAATATTTTATCTGCAGGCAGAACACAAACACCTCTCAATACAAATTGCACGTGATTGATACCTCAGTGTCAGAGCCCGAGCTCTGACTCTTCAGTAAATTGCTCATCCCCCATCTGATGTGTTACTGGTGATATATCTGCCGTGAACCTGCTGGAATCCACTGCTGCTCCGTTTATGTCAGACAGTTTATCACCACTGGTCTCAAATCGCAGGAGCAGGTAAACAGCTGCTTCGAATGGCTCTGAACTCTGAGTACTTGAAGAAAACCATTTGTCATGATGAAACCCCAGCCAGTACTGAGCATCATGTAGCCGCTCGCTCACTCCCTACGGTAGAATGGGGCAAAGAATTGGAAGGGTAAAAGGGAGGAAGTTTGTGGGTAGAGATAGAATCACAGAATCATAGAACAACCAGGTTGGAAGAGACCCATCAGATCATCAAGTCCAACCATTCCTATCAAACACTAAACCATGTCCCTCAGCACCTCATCCACCCGTCCCTTATACACCTCCAGGGAAAGGGAATCAACCACCTCCCTGGGCAGCCTATTCCAATGCCCAGTGACCCTTTCCGTGAAAAACTTCCTCCTAATCTCTAGCCTAAATCTCCCCTGATGGAGCTTGAGGCCATTCCCTCTTGTTCTGTCCCCTGTCCCTTGGGAGAAGAGCCCAGCTCCCTCCTCTCCACAACCTCCTCTCAGGGAATTAGAGAGAGCAATGAGGTCTCCTCTCAGCCTCCTCTTCTCCAGGCTAAACACTCTCAGCTCTCTCAGTTGCTCCTCAGAAGGCCTGTTCTCCAGCCCCTTCACCAGCCTCATTGCTCTTCTCTGGACTCACTCCAGAACCTCAACATCCTTCTTGTGCTGAGGGGCCCACAACTGAACACAGGATTCAAGAAGCAGTCTCACCAGTGCTGAGTCCAGAGGGAGAAGAACCTCCCTGGCCCTGCTGGTCACACCGTTTCTGATCCAAGCCAGGATGCCAATTGGTCTTCTTGGCCACCTGGGCCACTGCTGGCTCATGGTCAGTCGCTGTCGACCAACACCCCCAGGTCCCTCTCCTCCTGGCAGTTTTCCAGCCAGGCTTCTCCCAGTCTGTAGCTCTGCATAGGGTTGTTGTGCCCCAAGTGCAGGATCCGGCCTTTGGCCGTGTTAAACCTCATCCCATTAGACTCTGCCCATGGATCCAGCCTGTTTAGGTCCCTTTGCAGAGCCTCCCGACCCTCCAGCAGATCCACACTTCCACACAGCTTAGTGTGGAACCTGCACTCTGTCCCAGCCCAAACCAGTACACTGCTACAGACCTGCCAGCCTGGAATCCGCAGCCTTTTAGCACCAGCCACTCGTCACTGATCACACCGCAGCAGTTCACAGCCCTTCAGTCTTAATCCTTGCGATTTCTGCCAGCAGCCCCTCAGCAGCCAAACCTGCACTGGCTGCCCCATCCCTGGAGGGGCTCAAGGCCAGCTTGGAAGGGGCTTGGAGTCCCTGATCCAGTGGGGGGATGGCAGGAGGTGGAACTGGATGGGCTTTAAGGTCCCTTCCAATCCAAACTGTTCCATGACTCTATGAGTCACTAATCTGTTTCACAGCACTAGCACTTCATAAATAGTCTTAGAATGCTTTGCTTCCACTTCACTTCAAAATCCATTCCTGATGGAGCATCTCCTCGGTAACCATCACCCCGAATTTATCAGTAAAACACACCAGCCAAAAACATCCTTGAACTATTCTTTTCCATTGACAGCTGAACAATCGGTTTCACCTTGGAAGGACACTTCACTGTGACAGGTACCTTCACAGCTCCGTCAAGGCCTCAGCATCTGCAAATATAATAGAACCATAGAATCACCAGGTTGGAAGAGACCCACCGGATAATACACATTTGGAAAGTGAATTCTGAAATCAAAGCTCAGTAACTGCACCCCTAAAGTGCCTGATTCATAGAATCATAGAACAACCAGGTTGGAAGAGACCCATCGGATCATCGGGTCAAATCATTCCTATCAAACACTAAACCATGTCCCTCAGGACCTCATCCACCCGACCGTTAAACACCTCCAGAGAAGGTGAATCAACCCCCTCCCTGGGCAGCCTATTCCAATGCCCAATGACCCTTTCCGTGAAAAACTTCCTCCTAATCTCTAGCCTAAATCTCCCCTGGTGGAGCTTGAGGCCAATATTGAGAAAGAAGCTAAGGTGTACACAGAGAGAGAAACATGAGCTCACATGAAGAAAGTATTCTTCTGAATACTTACTCCTCACCAGACAAGTCCATCCAAGGATTTAATGTGCAAACAACGCCTCATCGTATGGACTGGATAATCACTAACGTGAACTCTGTGTTAATAGCAGAGTACGTAATGTTGTGATAGATTTGAGGCCTTAATATATTCACCCCTTCTTTGTTAAACAACAGACCGGAACATGCAAGTTCTCACATTCGTTATTTTTGGCCAAACGCAAAGGTTTGTAAGGGGGTTTGTTATGTGCAAGTCAATTAAAATGCAAATCTCCTCGGTATAATAAGCACATACTGTACACAGCGTTGAAAACCCACCCAGAGCACAGAAATAAGTGCATAAACGGTTGCATTTTTCACTTATTCACTGAATTTTCTCATTTATTTTTCTCATCCAGGCTCTTGCTACGGGAGTCACTTATTGAAAGCTCCTTTCATAGCGAAGAACAAAACTATTAAGAAGGGAAGCAATTCCTTGCACTCCTCTGACAGACAGCAACTCGACGTGCTGTGTGCTCTGCCTGAACCGAGAGACAGTTGGTTTGTCTTTCCGGAGAAGATTGTGACAAAGCTGTCTCAACATAACCCATCTTTTAATCACAAGTCACAGTGATCGAGCGGTAGGAGATGGCTGTGGCCTGGTTCTGCTGACTGGGTTGAAAATAAATTGCATCAGTCAGTCACGTCAGGAAAATCAGACTCCAGGTCCTGTTTGTCTGGAGCGTCGAATCCTGTGTTCAGAATCCTCCTTGAATCCTGTGTTCAGTTGAATCCATCCTTGAATTCTGTGTTCAGTTGTGGGCCCCTCAGCACAAGAAGGACGTTGAGGCTCTGGAGCGAGTCCAGAGAAGAGCAACGAAGCTGGTGAAGGGGCTGGAGAATAGGCCCTATGAGGAGCAGTTGAGAGAGCTGGGGGAGGTTAACCTGGAGAATAGGAGACTGAGAGGAGACCTCATTACTCTCTCCAACTACCTGACAGGAGGTTGTGGAGAGGAGGGAGCTGGGCTCTTCTCCCAAGGCACAGGGGACAGGACGAGAGGTAATGGTCTCAAGCTCTACCAGGGGAGATTTAGGCTAGAGATTAGGAGGAAGTTTTTTGTGGAAAGGGTCATTGGGCAGTGGCAGAAGCTGCCCAGGGAGGTGGTTGATTCCCCTTCCCTGGAGGTGTTTAAGGCACAGGTGGATGAAGTCCTGAGGGACATGGTTTAGTGTTTGATAGGAATGGTTGGACTCGATGATCCCATAGGTCTCTTCCAACCTGGTGATTCTATGACTCTATGAATCATCTGGCTCTGCAAATCAAACCAAGACACAGCCCAAGCCTGAGGCTTCAGTTTTGAATTGCAGAAAAATGATGCCAGATAAGAAAACTTTTCATAACATTTAAGTTTAGAAGTGCTCCCCAAAGAGTTAATGCTGCTTCTTTAAGGAAAATTCACACACCTATAAGGTTGGATGACTTACATATGTATCTAGAACTCATAGACACAGGCAGAGTTTTTCTCCGCAGCTACAACAGCAAAACGCAATAAAACCATTTATAATCATCCTCCAAGCACAAGAAAAGTTTCCCATAAATGTTGTCATTTAACCTTTTCATAAAAGGTCACCGAAAGGCCATCGATCCCTCATTGGATCTCGATTACACACACTTTTGAACCGAGGATCTTTACATTTCCTGCTCTCATTTATCACAGAATGCTGATTACAGGAAACATCCAAATTCTGACATTTCAAAGGTCAGTTTGCAATTTTTAAAAATTCCCCCTTCGTTAGTCATTTCACCGCACACTCTGCTCCCCAAAGTAATCCTTCTGAAACAAAAGCTCTCTTCTTGATCTAAGTAATTTAGAGCAGAAGCTCAGATTGGAATGGAAGTAAGGCAACACTCGCTGCCAGTCCTGAAAATCCACTTTTATTTATAGACTCATAGAATCACCAGGTTGGAAGAGACCCATCAGATCGAGTCCAACCATTCCTATCAAACACTAACCCATGTCCCTCAGCATCTCATCTACCTGTGCCTTAAACACCTCCAGGGAAGGGGAATCAACAACGCGTTAAAGATCAGAATCAAAAAAACCTCATGTGCTTTCTATTCCCCCAGCCCAGGTTTTTTTTTTTTCTGACTTGTATCTTCTGATGAGCTACAGCATTTCTTGTTTAAACCAAGAACTGAATGGGTCCCTCTGGTCCTTCAGATCTGAGCAATTAAAAAAAAAAAAAAACCACAAAGAAAATTCACCCACTTTTAAATTACTTCATCCATGCCCTGCACCAATTATGAGTTTTCCTGTTTCGTAATCCAAATGGAAGAAAAGAGAACTCGACACTGCAGCTGGCAGGATATCGCACTCCATTTCATCACTCTTTCTAGCACAGATTAATAAGGTTTTTTCCTGTTTCGATAGGAAGATCACACTTCTTCATGCGTCAGGAGAAGCGCTTTCTCTAGACTGAATCCCAAGTAGCATCGAATAATCATCCAAGAGGAGCTGACAGAATCATAGAATAGTTTGGGTTGGAACAGACCTCAAAGATCATCCAGTCCCAACCCCCTGTGATGGGCAGGGACACCTCCCACTGGATCAGGCTGCCCAGTAGATCTTTTATTTTAGTTTTATTTAGTTATTTTTAGTTTTGCTAAACAGCAACACAACAGGGAGAGTACATGCTGCTTTCTCCTGCCCTCAACTGCCCTTTTTCCTTCTGCACTGACCCACACCACCCAGCTCAGCCCAGCTCCCCAGCAGGGAACGAAGAATGGAGACCTTAGGGAGGGAATTAAAAATGCAAAAAAAGCTACATCTTCCACCTGCATATAAAGTTTTGACCACAAGGATTTTCCAGCTGCTTTACATGTAGTATTTCCTCAGTCCTTACTCAGGAATATCCAGGATTTTGTGGTGCTGGCAACCTCAATCCTCACTCAGGAATACTCAGGATTTTGTGGTGCTGGCAACCTCAACCCTCACTCGGGAATATCCAGGAATCTGTGGTGCTGGCAACCTCAATCCTCACTCAGGAATAATCAGGATTTCGTGGTGATGGCAACCTCAATCCTCACTCAGGAATAATCAGGATTTTGTGGTGCTGGCAACCTCAATCCCCACTCCGGAATATCCAGGATTTTGTGGTGATGGCAACATTGCTTAGGTTGCTCTTATTCATAGCAATATAAACGGAGTTAGGCAAACACTAACGAGCCCTACCTTCGTTAGGTTATATATTTGAGCAATGAATTTATTCATAACATTACAGCTCTTAATTACGCATGAGATGGATTAGTCCAGATTTATGAGCACCTCAATACTCTGTGGACAGTCGACTTGAGAACTGAACGAGGCAGTAGATTCTGCCTGAACTAATTTGCCATGTTAGATGTAATTAAGCAACAGCAACATTCCCCACATCTAATATTCTAAGGAGAATTAAAACCACAAACTACCTGCAAGGGCCATTCAATACTCACAACTGTAGTATAACGCAAATCTTTTTCTGTCCCCTAACTGGGTCCACTTCATAAAGCAAATTAATTTGTGCTGTATATAGAATCATAGAATCACCAGGTTGGAAGAGACTCATCGGATTATCAAGTCCAACCATTCCCACCAATCTCTAAACCATGTCCCTCAGCACCTCTTCTACCTGTGCCTTAAACACTTCCAGGGAAGAGGACACAACCCCCTCCCTGGGCAGCCTATTCCAGTGCCTAACGACCCTTTCTGTGAAGAATTTTTTCCCTATGTCAAACCTGACCCTCCCCTGGTGGAGTTTGAGGCCATTCCCTCTCGTCCTGTCCCCTGTCCCTTGGGAGAAGAGCCCAGCTCCCTCCTCTCCACAACCTCCTTTCAGGGAGTTGTAGAGAGCAATAAGGTCTCCCCCTCAGCCTCCTCTTCATAATCACTTGGAGGAGGGAAGGGGTGTTTGGTTTGGTTTTAATTTGACATTAATTTGACCCAAATGTACAATCCTTCATTCTGTCTTAAATCCTGTCCACAAATAAGGTTATCTATATTCTAAGGAGTGTATTGTTAGTAAGAAAACTATTAGTTAGTAAGGAAACTATTGTTAACTGAAATGTCCTTATGCACTAAACTGGCTTTGAGATGTTTTCATTAGCACATTTGATAGGTGCTGCCTTTGATCTCTCAAATATCTACAGCAGGAGGAGTTCTTTGGAGCACCACAACTCGAAAGATGCATTACAGACCAAAGCAGAACGGACGCCTCCATTTCAGCTCAAAAGGAAAGAAAGGAAAGCCTGTGGTGTTATAAAAAGGATGAAGTGCTCCAAAAACACAGCACTGGGTAACAAAGCTCTGATCTCCCTGCTCGGTTCCCTAGTAGTTCCATTTCACCAGTATAACCACTAATTGGGTTGGGACGATGTTAAAGCCACCAAGTCACCTCCAAAATACACAACCAAAATTTACAATCAAGTAAAGACGGAACAAAGATCCCGGTGCTCCAAACCAATCCGGTGGATGTCACAGCTGAAGGACAAGTCACGACGGGTCATACAAACCCCAAATCTGAGCTAAGCTTGGCAGTAGAATATCTAGACCTAATGTCTGAAAGTCTAATTTACCTTCAGTTCCTTCCACTTCCATGCGGTGAAACCAGCTGCTTTGAAAGTGACAGCACAAAAGGACACATTTTTTTAAGGGAAAATCCTGTTCATCTCTGCTTTTGTCCCCTTCCCTGGTTTAAGGGACGGGTGGACGAGGTGCTGAGGGACATGGGTTAGTGATTGATGGGAATGGTTGGACTCCATGATCTGGTGGGTCTCTTCCAACCTGGTGATTCTATGTTTTTCCTATTCAGTGGGGTGGTCCCTATTTCTCTATTCAGAACAGAATTTCTGATGCCTTATGAAAACTCTATTTTATTTTCTAAAAGCAGTAAGTACCACTGAGATTATTGCCCCAAGAAGGAAGGATGGGCCAGACCCTTGGGAACATAATTGATTTTTACTGTTTTCAAACCCCTTGTTAGTCTAATAAAATCTAACATTTATATAAAAAAGTAGATACTTCAGTAGCTTTCTTGCAGTCCACAATGGACCAAAGCTCTCAAGGAACCTTCATTCCCTGATACAGCCAGAGAATCTGGCCTAATGTTATAAAAAAGAATTTACCAGTAACTATTCAGCATTGTACAAGTTGCTGGTGGTTTATAATTATTTATCCTATAATTCCAAGGATGTTTAGTTCTGAGAAAGGGTCTGAGTCCTTCTAACCACTCCAACTGATTGTATTTCCTTTCACAACAGCCTTTATTTCAAACAGCACAACCACATCTGCCCTGTTAGAGAAGGAACAGAAGTAGTCCCTTATGAAATTCCTCATTGACATAAATTAAGTGCTCGTAAGAACCTCTGCTTCGAAATCGCCTGGTTAAAACCAGTTGTTCCTAGTCGGAAAGCTGGATAGGATTCCCTGAGCATATTCCTGCACTGCTTCAGCACCATCTGACAGGCAAATGCATCTGTTATATTCAGCCAAACTCAGAATTATAGCATCACTAAGGCTGGAGAAGCCCTCTCAGCTCATCCATCAGCCAAACCACACTGTGTCCACTAAACCATGGCCCAAAGCACCACAGAACAGAACCTATGAGGAGCGGCTGAGGGAGTTGGGGTTGTTTATCCTGGAGAAGAGGAGGCTGAGAGGAGACCTCATTGCTCTCTACAACTCCCTGAAAGGAGGTTGTGGAGAGGAGGAAGCTGGGCTCTTCTCCCAAGGGACAGGACGAGAGGGAATGGCCTCAAGCTCCACCAGGGGAGATTTAGGCTGGAGATTAGGAGGAGGTTTTTCACACAGAGGGTCATTGGGCATTGGAATAGGCTGCCCAGGGAGGTGGTTGATTCACCTTCCCTGGAGGTGTTTAAGGGATGGGTAGATGAGGTGCTGAGGGACTTGGTTTAGTGTCTGATAGGAATGGTTGGACTAGAAGATCTGATGGGTCCCTTCCAACCTGGTTGTTCTATGATTCTATGATCCACACACTTTTTGAACCCCTCAAGGGACGGAAACTCCCTCACTGTCCTGGGCAGCCTCAGCCAGGGCTTCACCACTCGGTCAGGAAAGGTATTTTCCCTAATATTCAACTTAATCTAAACTCCCACGTGTCACTCGGCTTAAATTTAAAGCCTTTTCTTTTCAGTTTGAGGCCAGGAACTTTTTCAACCACTTCAGTATTTGGGTGAATAAGCATTTGTGCAGCAGCTACGCCCCCCACACAGCTCTGTCTACAGCAGAGAACTCACAGAACTTGCCAACTACCAGCTCAGCCGAGACACCAGTGCTGTTTGTACCAAGAATATCAGCATCAGATAAAACACTTAAGGAGATTACAGTGGAGGATGATCTTTCACGATGCTGAAAGCAGACAGATTACAAGACCAAGCCTATCTTTCAAACTCAACCGCTGTGCAACTGCACTTTATCTATTGTTCGCTCCCCTTATGTGTTTTCTTCTTACAGCTTTTCATCTTGTACAGCAGAACGAAAAAGTTTTGAAGAAAAGCAACAAGCTGAGGCCAGAGATGATTGAGCTTTGAAAGATGAGAAGATTTTTGTCCCAGTGAGGGTAAATTCAAAAATTGCCTTTAATGGAGCTACGATTTGAGAATTCAATTACCTAAAACACTGGGAACACCCATGGACTTCATTTGGAATCTAGTGCGGGGTCTGTGCTGGAAAATCTTTTGAGAACAGAATCTGCCTGCACTCCTACTTTTTAGGAAGTCAGAAACATTGTAAGAATTGTTTACTTAATGATCATTAGGAAATGAGTCCTTCAATAAAATGGAAAGTTCTGGCCGATAGCAGCCCAAGGGTTAATTCAACTGATTGAGGCTCTCTATGCGACTCAATTTCAGCATCAAAATTCAGAATAGCTTGGGTTGGAAGGGACCTTAAGGATCACCTAGTTCCAACCCTCCTGCCACGAGCAGGGACACCTCCCACTGGATCAGGGGCTCCAAGCCCCATCCAACCTGGCCTGGAACCTCTCCAGGGATGGGGCAGCCACAGCTTCCCTGGACAACCTGGGTCAGGGCCTCACAAACCTCATTGTGAAGAAATTTCTCATTATGTCTAGACTAAACCTGCCCCTCTCCAGTTTATATCCCAACAACAAGGCCTCCTGTCCCCTTTCATCATCAGGCCATCTCTGGTCCAAGCTATCTATATACTTGAGCTTTCAATTCTATTAAAGTCGATAATAAACAACCCTCTACAAGATCCCCTCACAGTGAGAAGAAAATTACTGAGCTCGGCAGAGCAGTTTGCAGGAGCTGGTGTGCACACTCCAACCAGCTGCGCTGAGCACAGCATCGCGCACGCTGGCAGCTCTTGACCGTTTCAAGGGTACTCACAGGCTGCAGCACCACTATTTTCCATTTTCACCAGAGGAATTGACACAAGAATAGACTCACGTCGTGCCACTCGCTGTTCTCGCTGCCTCTGTCTGAAAAGTAATGACTCAAGAGTACAGCCTCTCAGGAAATTGGTAGATAAGCAGTGTGCACTCAGCTTCTCCAGCTTTCTGTGCCTGGATTCTCATTGGGTTTGATTTGGTTTTTTTTCAACAAGACGACAAATGATAATTGGAAAGAAATAAAGATTTCATACTACGAAATACATAGAATCATAGAATTACCAGGTTAGGAGAGACCCCAAGGATCATCAAAGTCCAACCATTCCTATCAAACACTAACCCATGTCCCTCAGCACCTCATCTACCCGTCCCTTAAACACCTCCAGGGAAGGTGAATCAAACTCCTGCCTGGGCTTCCTCTGACACTGCCCAATGACCCTTTCTGTGAAAAATTTTTTCCTAATGCCCAGCCTGAACCTCCCCTGGAGGAGCTTGAGGCCATTCCCTCTCATTCTGTCCCCTGTCCCTTTGGAGAATAACCCATCTCCCTCCTCTCCACACCCTCCCTAAGTGGTTGCCACAGGGATGGTCTCTTGACCAAGCTAAAATCCATCCTGTTACCAAGGCCTCTCATTCCAAACCCACAGCTTACATTTAATGCTCAGTCTCTAAATGCTGTCAAGTCAAAATAGCAATGTAGTCCATTAACTTTATGAATCAGCAGTAAAATAAAGATCAAGGTATAATTAACTAACATTCAAAATTAATAGCTATTATATTTTTAAGCTATTTATGCTGTACTAATCCAAGAAAAGATAATTGAAATCTATTCGGATTTTATGTCCTGAATGAACCAAACTATGAAGAGCAGAGGAAGGCGAGTTGCTCACAGACTAAGACCACACAAGGAAACTTTAGTCAGAATAAGGAGGAGATGTTTGTTCCTACAGAAGAGGGATTTAAGACAGAAATATGGGCATGTGACACCGATGAGACCAAATTCTATCAGCGCACACACTACCAGTAGCCAGACTCAAAGCCTCCTGTGGACTTATTTATAGAATCATAGAATAACCAGGTTGGAAGAGACCCACTGGATCATTGAGTCCAACCATTCCTACCAAACACTAACCCATGTCCCTCAGCACCTCGTCCACCCATCCCTTAAACATCTCTAGGGAAGGTGACTCAACCCCCTCCCTGGGCAGCCTGTTATGCATCTTGGTTGGAAAAAACCTTTAAGAGCGTCAAGCCCAATGCTTAACATCATACTGCCACACTCACCACTAGACCATGTCCCTAAGCATCACATCTAAACATCTTTGAAGGGATGGGGACTCCACCGCTTCCCTGGGCAGACCCCGTTCCAACACTTGATAACTCCTTCAGTGAAGGAGTTTTTCCAAGTATCCAATCTAAGCCTCCCCTGGTGCAACTTGAGGCCATTCCCTCTCATTCCATCTCTCATTACCTGGGAGAAGAGACCAGCACTCTCTTCACTCCAACCTCTTTTCAGGTAGTTGTAGAGAGCAATGAGGTTTCCCCTCAGCCTCCTCTTCTCCAGGAAGAAAGTTTTCTGTTCCTACAGAAAACTAAACACTCACCTGAAAACCTGGAAATGCCCAAACATTTTGCTTCCCTGAACAGATAACAAGTGATTTTCAGGGTTCCTCAGAAAACTTAAGAAAGTTTGGACTGATACTGAGATCTACTCTCTCAATTAAAGAGTCGATATACTGGCTATATGAATATATGAGGGACATGGGTTAGTGTTTGATAGGAATGGTTGGACGCAATGATCCGATGGGTCTCTTCCAACCTGGTGATTCTATGATTCTATGATATTTGAACACACACACACACACACATATAAATGTATGTATGTGCCATAGGTTCTGGAGTCAAAGGGTAGGACGCCGAATCCTGTAATCTCACTGTTATTCCTCTTAGTGGAATAAGTCATAGGCACAAACCCACTGTTTGCCTACAGTTTCCATTAATAAAACTGTTCCCAGTGCAGATGCCAGCATGAGCGGAGAGCTCAGAGCTGCTAATAAACACTGAATTTGAAAATGTCTCTATCTGAACAATGCCTCTGAGCCAGCCGGATTAGAGGATTATGCTCCCCACCACAGCAGTTCCCATTACGGTGATGCAGAAATGTCAGGGAAAACAGAAGTTACTGCTGCGGCGCAGGAAGAACTGAATTTAAAACCGTGGCTTTAAAACAAACAAACGAAAATAATAGGAAGATTCCCAAAACAAATTAAACCAGACAGAGCAGAAGGAAAGAAACCCTGTGTAGAAATGACTCAATTGACTTGATAAAAACATTAAAAGGTTGGGTCCTGTGCCAGTCTGTGTGACACCAGAACCAGTGGGTCACAGAATCATGGAATAGTTTGGGTTGGAAAGGGCCTCAGAGTCCATCCAGTCCCACTCTGGCCATGGGCAGGGACACTTCCCACTGGATCAGGGGCTCCAAGTCCCATCCAGCCATATGTCCATTGAGGATAAGAGTCATTAATTTACTTTTACAATTCAAAGTTCTCTAGAACTATACTCACATGTAGGGAAAGATGCAAAAGGCCTCTCTGTGATAATACTGGTTATAAATCCTGCTTTACTGAAGACTGGCAGGGGCTGGGGGTGTCCTCAGAAAGAAGATCCTCAGAAAGAAGATCCTCAGAAAGAAGATCCTCAGAAAGAAGATCCTCAGAAAGAAGATCCTCAGAAAGAAGATCCTCAGAAAGAAGATCCTCAGAAAGAAGATCCTCAGAAAGAAGATCCTCAGAAAGAAGATCCTCACACAGAAAATAAGCCAAACTGCCTAAACAGAGAAACATCTTATTTTGAAAACTCACCTCATTCCCTAAAACTATATTCCTATGTTGTTTGCAGTGGGGTCACCACAAAGCCAGTATTTGATCCACCTCACAATTATTTTTAGTAATTGCTGCACAACAAATCACATTTTAAATAATCCTGTCAGCGGTACAGGAGCCAAGACTGCAAGTTCTGGCATTTTACAGCTGCCAGACACATGCAGACAGGAAAATACAATTACAATGGGGAAAAGAAAAACCCAACCAAACTAAAGACAGAGCTCTGTCATTACTGCTTGTTAATTTTTTAATTCATTGTCACATCCCTCTCACTAGTGCCCTGCAGGATTATTCTTGTTTGCCAACACTTGTGTCTCCATCTCCTGCTTGACTGGTTGAAGGTGGTTGATTCACCTTCCCTGGAGGTGTTTAAGGCACAGGCGGATGAGGTGCTGAGGGACATGGTTTAGTGTTTGATAGGAATGGTTGGACTCGATGATCCGATGGGTCTCTTCCAACCTGGTTGCTCTATGATTCTATGATTCTCTATGACTGACTCCCAGTAATCACCATCTTCCCTTACATTCCATTCCACCTTGTGCCCTCTCTTGCTTTATTTCTTACTCCAGCATCTCCTAAGGAGGAATTTCTTCACTGTTAGAGTGAGGAGGCCCTGGAACAGGTTGCCCAGAGCAGGGGTGGCTGCCCCATCCCTGCAGGAGCTCAAGACCAGGGCTGTGGAAGGGAAAACACTGAGATATGGTGAAGTCTCCATTCACAAAGAGCAGGCTTATCAACCTCCAGTCAAGCTGAGACCTCTGTTTCTCAGAGCAGAGGGCAGGCAGTAATTTAGCCAGAGAGTCACAACTGCAGGATTTTTTTCCATGCTGGACAACAACAATTAGTTTTAAGGTTGGCAGCAGAGATGTGGCCTGTGTCACACCTTTGGAGGAGGGAGAAATCATTCATTTGCCATGTAGTGATTCCTCCGTTCTGCCTTAACCAGATCACCACTTTTAGATAACATTGAGATTAGAAAACATAAGAAAAGCTACAACAATTATCAGAAGTTCACATTAAAAAAATAATCATTCTATCCCATAATGGCCTCAAGCTCCACCAGGGGAGATTTAGGCTAGAGATTAGGATGAAGTTTTTCACGGAAAGGGTCATTGGGCATTGGAATAGGCTGCCCAGGGAGGGGGTTGATTCACCTTCCCTGGAGGTGTTTAAGGGATGGGTGGATGAGGTCTTGAGGGACTTGGTTTAGTGTTTGATAGGAATGGTTGGACTGGAAGATCCGATGGGTCTCTTCCAACCTGGTTGTTCTGTGATTCTATGATTCTATAATTTATGAAAAGTTTTTTGGTTCAAAAAAAGTGGGAACTACTATCTTTCACTAAGGTAATCACAGAGCGTGATAACTGATGGCTTTGAGCTACCACAGCCTACACTGAATTTAATAAGTTTTTGCTCTCGCTGTTCCCAGAGCTGCCGTTTCAGCAGTTTCTTTTGCAGTGGTGAAAATAGTTTTTTCTGAAAAAAGCTTTACGCCTGTATGATTATGCAAAGGAATCACAGAATCCCTGGGTTGGAAAAGACCTTTGAGATGGAGTCCAGCTGTACCCGTCCACTGCTAAACCAGCTCCCTGAGCACCTTGTCTGGCTTTTAAATCCCTCCAGGGGTGGGGACTCCACCACCTCCCCAAGCAGCCTCTGCCAGGGCCTGAGAACCATTTCAGGGAAGAAGTTTTTCCTAATGTCCAATCTGCAGCTGCCCTGGCACAGCTTGAGTACGGTAAGTCATATAAAAAACCTCATGAACTTGATATCATATTGTAGAAACTATTACTGTGTGATTTAAACTAACATCTGAGAGACTTTATCTTCAGCGTTTCCTTAATTCCTCCAGCCTTCTGACCCAAACATCTCCTCTGACTCACCCTCTCCCCAGTCTCTTTTGTGACTCACACAGTATCATTCTTGTACCTTAAATCTCAAATAACTGCGCTGTGCTAATTCCATATACGCAAGAAGAATCACATCTTTTTGCCTCTTTTTCCTCAGTCACAAGGTTGTTTCATAAAACAACAAAGGCTCAAACAGCATCGTTCTGTCTTTTGCCTGTTTTACAGCCTCTTTGCAACTGAGAATCTTCCCATCCTCTCCCCAGGCTTGTGTGGCCATATGGAATGGCAGCATTTCCAAGTGATTTGTAACCAAATAACGCGTTTTCTCATTTGTTTTGTGATCTGCTCGAAAGCTCTAATATCAGTTTTACCAGAAAAATCTTGCCTGTGAGATGGGAAGAGGGAGCTGCGGGCGGGTTGTTCCTTCACACCCCGTTTCTAGCAGCAAGATGCTCCCAAGCTGCTACTATCACACATCACATCCTTACAGAAATCCATCTTGAGAGTTTAGGGAGAGTTCACATGTTTATCCGGAGCAGGCGGAGCTGCCGCTCTGCTCTGAACAGTGTGCTTTGTGGCTACACGAGAACTCCATACACAGACACACCACAACTGAGGGGAAAAACAACCCTAAGAAGATGAAGGACGAGAGGAAATGTCTCAAGGGGAGGGTTAGACTGGATATAAGGAAATATTTTCCTACCAAAAAAGTGGTGAAGCCGTGGACATGGTTTAGTGTTTGATAGGAATGGTTGGACTCGATGATCTGATGGGTCTCTTCCAACCTGGTGTTTCTATGATTCTATGAGAAGATTGCTCGGGGTAGTGGTGGAGTCACCATCCCTGAAGGGCTTCAAAAAGCATGTAGACACAGCACATGGCTTAGCAGGCATGGGGGATGTTGGGCTGGTGGCTGGACTTGATCTTAGAGGTCTGTTCCAACCTTAACGGTGGTGTGATTCTAGAAATGAGACAATAACAGAAAGACCAGAGATTAAGGATGGTTTTCTTCTGGACTGGCAGTTGCCCAGCCCAGGCCACAGCAGATTCTTCACTGAAAGGGTCACTGGGCACTGGCAGAGGCTGCCCAGGGAGGTGGTTGATTCACCTTCCCTGGAGGTGTTTAAGGGACGGGTAGATGAGGTCCTGAGGGACATGCTTTAGTGTTTGATAGGAATGGTTGGACTCAATGATCCGATGGGTCTCTTCTAACCTGGTGATTCTATGATTCTATTCTCCTGTAGGGACAGGGAGTGTCCATCCCTCCTCCTTTTTGTTGTAATTGTAGCTTTGCTGAAGCAATCCAAGTTATGATAACAGCAAGCTTGTTCTACGACTCCAAATCATTTCAGCATAACATGAGTCTGGGGTTTATTTCTCAGGGTACCTGTGCATCTCAGTACCTTCTGCAAGAAGCCAGTTCCCTTGGATAGAAATCAGCTGTACCCTGATCTGCTGGGCTTGGAGAGGAGGGATGGACACTCCCTGTCCCTACAGGAGAATAGAATCATAGAATCACCAGGTTAGAAGAGACCCATCGGATCATCGAGTCCAACCATTCCTATCAAACACTAAAGCACATCCCTCAGCACCTTGTCCACCCATGTCTTAAACACCTCCAGGGAAGGTGAACCAACCACGTCCCTGGACAGCCTATTCCAATGCCCAATGACCCTTTCCGTGAAATAAGAAGAATTCCCTAGTAGGGAAGAACTCCACAGTTTCCATTCTAGACAGGATTAGGTAGCACTACTCCTCACCTGTCCAGACTGGATTGTGTGTCCTCCAGAGACACGTTCAGCTCCAGCAGAGGGTGGATTTTGGATTTTGGTAAATTCAGCCTTGGGGTTTGCACAACCCACCACAGGTGAGTATGTGAAAAAGTAGATGAAACCAATTCACAAGGCTCGAACCTGACACTCAGCTGTTTCACAGCCATCAGTACAAAGTAAGCACTTCATAGTAGCAGGAATAGACCTAAAGATGAATAAGAACCTCACTTTAAGCTTAAAAAGGTTCTTTTATCATTTAGGTACTAAAAAATGTCCCATATCTGACACGTTTAAAAGCTGGAAAGGAGGGAGCTCTCCTACATAAACATTATTATGTGCTATTTGTAGGGGGGGCTCTTTCTTCTCTTGTTTGCATCCTTGTCAAACACAGTAGGGAAGAACCTTCACCCCAAAGTGTCTTCTTGGTGGGGACCGTGCCAGGCTCCGAGTGCAGCACATGGGCTCACACAGGGAATTGCCCGGACCTGCCAAAGCTTGATTGGAAACGGCACGGAAGAACGGTCCAAGGAAATGAAAAGTATAATTGTCCTGTCAATTATATTTCTGATTCTGGCAATCACACGCTCATTGCGAGCGGCAAGCACTTCAGTCCATTTCATTATTTTTCTGTTTATGTTTTCTTTCTGGGAAGGAATAATGATGTCTCATTTCCATAATTCACTACAAGGAAGAAAGACATATTTTTAATGGGAAAGGGTAAATTCTGCCTCAGCTCTTCATAAACACTCACCAGCAGTTGCTACAGGGAGAGGAAGGAGGAGATGTTTGTGTTTCTTCACATTTGTTCACGTTAATTTATGCCACTGAGTTCAACACACATTTTTGGTGTAAGGCTTAGCTCCTTAGCTCAGAATAGAGCCATAGAATCTTTAGTGCTGGAAATGACCTCTAAGCTCACCCAGTCCAACCATCAACCCCACTGTGTCTACTAAACCAAGTCCCAAAGTGCTACAGGTAAATGTTGTTTGAATCCCTCCAGGGATGGAGACTCCTCCACTGCCCTGGGCAGCCTCGGCCAGGCCTTCACCAAACCTTCAGTAACGACATTTTTACTAATACCCGATCTAACTCTCCCCTTGTGCAGCTTGAGGCCATTTCCACTCATCCTATCACTTGTTCCTTGGGAGAAGAGACCAGCACGCAGCTCACTACAACCTCCTTTCAGGTAGTTATAGAGGGCAATAAGGTGCAGCATGAGGCCGTGCACGGACAACTCTGCACGAGCCTCATGAAAATTTCATTAGAACACCCTGCAGGAAGTCCAGCTGTAGCTCAGAGCATTTTTATCTGCCAGTTAAAATCTTTTCCCATTACTACCCAAGACTGCCAAGAATTTCTGCTTGGCCATCTCTGAAGAAAACATTCTCATTCTTTCTGGAACAGAGCCACGCATCAAGCACTGAAGCCTCAAATCTTCTGATTTTCAGTAATCATCTCCTTGCCTTATATTCCATTTCACCTCATGTCTTCTCCTGCTTTGTTTCTCACTCCAGCATCTCCTAAGGAGGAATTTCTTCCCAATGAGGCCAGGCTGGATGGGGCTTGGAGCCCCTGATCCAGTGGGAGGTGTCCCTGCCCATGGCAGGGGTGGCACTGGATGGCCTTGGAGGTCCCTTCTGACCCAAATCATTCCCTGATTCTATGATTTAATTTATTTGCCTTCCCACTGCTTGAGACACCTGCATGAAAAAAATCTCAGGGCTCACTTGGACTTGAGCAGCAACTTCCCTAAAGATTCCTTATTGCTGCTGTTATTTTAAATCTTAACAAGCGGCTGAACTCTAATGCCTTTCTCTCCACTCATATAAACCCTACAATTATCTGCCTGTTGGCTTAAGGATTTAAAATTCTTATAAAGGCTTTTCACATTCCATTTGGGAGCTAAATCCCTCGAGAAAATAAAATATAAACGTAGCCTTTATCACCTTCGGCCATGAAGTCAAATGATGCAACTGCTTTTCTTGCCATCTTTTTTGCACAAGTACATAAATAGACTGGAGTTCACAGCTCACTTTCCAGTTCCCCTTTGACACTTTTGAGATGTTCCAGCTGGAATTCTGCCAGAGCATCGCACTCTGCCTTCTCCCTTCTTCCACCTCGGGTGGTCAGCACAGGCTGGTAAAGGCAGAGATTTACAGAAGGGGGTGGTTTCTTCCAAATCTGGAAAGGAAGGGAGCTGTGGGGCTTTGATTTGTTTGAGGTTTTTGGGAAGGTTTGGTTTGTTTTCTTGTTGTTGTTGGGTTTGGGTTGGTTTGGGTTTTTTTTTCACACAATAAGAAAAATCATGGAATGGTTTGTGTTGAAGGGATCTCAGAGATCATCCAGTTCCAACCCCTGTCATGGGCAGTGACACATCCCACTGGATCTCTGACCTCCCTTGAGCTCACTGACCTCTTCTTAAAAAGTGTGTGTAGCATCAGCTAAGAGGAGAACTCACAAAAATGGAATCTTCCCTAAGGAAATCCAATAAACAGGTGTTTATAAGGCAAACATTCCTGAGCCACCTTGTTGAATACCACTAAATCCACCTTTATGCTGCAAAGCCACCAGAACAAAACAAGTCATGAACACAAACTGAGTCATGGAAACCTAGAATGTCCTGAGTTGGAAAGGGCCCAAAAGGACCATGGAGTCCAGCTCCTGTCCCTGCCCAGGACACCCCCACATTCTCACTGTGAGGCTCAGGGCACTGGCCAAACCCTTCTGGAATATTGTCAGGCTCTGCCTGCTGCCCTGGGAGTTGTTCCAGGTCTCCACCACCCTCTGGGGGAAGAACCTTTTCTTAATATCCAACCTAATCCTCTCCTGGCATCTTCCTGCCCTTCCCTCCAGTCCCATCTCATTCAGCAGACAATACAAGAATATATTATCACCCCAAGTGACTGCAGCCACTCCTCACAGGGCTCCCCCTCCAGCCCCTTCACCGGCTTCGTGGCCTCTTCAGGCCACTCTATATTTTAAACCTTTAACAGACACAACCCAAACCTTCTTGGTGCTGTGTGTATGCAAACAAAGTATCAAACACTGGTGCCTCTCAGATTTCAAAGCACATATTTCCTTGTGCTCTTTCCCACATAATCTAGCCTCAAATAAAGGCATCAGTAATTTTGACTTGATTACACTATAATTATTCAAATATCTTTAATTTTCTACTCCGGACTAATTTCCATATCTGTTGTTATCGTTAAAGGAGGCTGTTAGAGATAACATATCTGATTTATTTCCCCTAACTGGAAAACGCAGGGCAGAACAATAGCAGTTATGACAACAACAACAAGCCTCTTCAAAGCCTCCGTGGGCTGTAATTATTGCAACCAAAAGCTATGGCAAAAGCAGCACAAAAGGACAAGCTTCCAACGCTTAACTTTGTTCTTTTTTGCAGCGTTTCTGTTCCCTCACCATCATCCAATAGCCAATGTAGGAACTTGGCCTGGAAGCCCACAAAGTAGGGTTATTATTTATGAAAGTCAATAGTAGGCAGGCTGTACCCCAAGTCAATTCAGTGTAGTTAGAATCACAGAATCATTAAGGTTGGAAAAGCCCTCCAAGCTCATCCAGTCCAACCATCAGACCGAGTCCAACCATCAGACCAACCCCACCGTGCCTGCTAAACCACGTTCCAGAGCATCACATCTACACGCTTTTTTAACACCTCCAGGGATGGAGACTCAACCCCTGCCCTGGGCAGCCTCTGCAGGCGCTTCACCACTCCGTCAGTAAAGAATTTTTTTCTGATATTCAATCTAAACCTGCCCTGGTGCAGCTTGAGGCCAAGTCTTCTCGGTCCTACCACTTGTTACGTGGGAGAAAAGACCAGCGCTCATCTTGCAACAACCTCAGGTGGTTATAGAAAGTGATGAGGCCTTCCCTCAACCTCCTCTTCTCCAGGCTAGACAGCCCCAGCTCCCTCAGATGCTCCTTGTAATATTTACTCTCCAGACCATTCACCAGCTTTGTTGCCACCCTCTGGATGCGCTCCAGGAACTCAATATCCTTCTGAAAACCTCCTCAATATCCTTACTCAAAACCTTACTAAGAACCTTCCAGCAATGGGTGACCCCAGCACAATCCTTAGTCAGGGAGCAGCACCATCTTCTCTATTTAAATGTTATGCTTTCCCCAAACAACCTTTCTTGGTGGCAGATTCTTTCTGGATAGAAGAAGTGAGGATGCCTAGAACAAACCATCAGGAAAAGCGCAGCCAAGGCAAATGAAGTCGAGGCGCTGAGGGACATGGTTTAGTGTTTGATAGGAATGGTTGGACTCGATGATCCGGTGGGTCTCTTCCAACCTGGTTGTTCTATTGTTGTTCTAAGACAAGAGTTGCTTCTACCCAGACCTCCCTCAAAATGGGAAAGAGAGCCAAGGGAGAAAATGCCAGACAAAAAGAGTGCACAGAAAAGATGAGAAGTGCAAGAAAGGTTAAAAAAAGGAGATGGAGGCAAAAGAAGGAATAGCAGAAAGAGACAAGAAAATTAATTGTGGGAAAAGGAGCTACATCCCAAGAAGAACCAGAGGATAGTCAGAGACATAAAAGAGTGCACTTGTGTCAAATTAATCTTTGACAGTCAAACACCAACACAGCTCTGAAGAAGTAGTTCAGGTGCCACATGTCAGGAAAAAAAGAGAGGGTAGAATTACCAAATGAAATGATGGAAAAGGGAATTAAAAAAAAACCAGCATGAATAAAGAGTGGCATTAAGATGAAAAGCTCTTCAGGGGAGAGACTGCCTTTTCGCTGTGTACTTTCGCAGAAGGCAGTAGAACAGGAATTTCAGCACATCTCTTGGCTCCAAGTGCTCCTTCAGCGCAAATAATTAATAACAATAACAGTCAAAATAATTCATAAGGCTAATGACTTTACAAATGATTTTGTGCTGTTCTCAAGGGTAAGTGCTCCTCTCCCTCAACTCGCTACCCAAAAATCACCAGCGAATCTCGCTGCTTCCCTTGCCAGCTCAGCTCATCTTTCTCCTTCCCTTATTTCAGCGTGAGTTATGGGCCAATTAATACACTTGCTACCACGTAAGCAGAGCCGAAGAAATCCCCTGCCGTTAGCTCCGTGCTGACTGCACCTTGTGCAGAGTTTGTGATGAACACCCTTCTCCAGGCACTCAGCGCCGCTCTCCCAAAGCCAAGTGTTTAGGGGAGGTAACTACGAAATGCTGGATTTATCAGATTTGTCTGATGACCACAGCACCGTGTGAGCATTTTTAGAATCGTGCTCTGCTTACATGGCTTGGAGCCCCTGATCCAGTGGGAGGTGTCCCTGCCCACGGCAGGGGTGGGACTGGATGGGCTTTGAGGTCCCTTCCAACCCAAATCATGCTATGATTGAGCTGTTTTTTCAGCAAGAACGAAAATACAGAGAATGAAAGCCCAGAGAGAATTACTTGGCCTGGTTTCAGATACAAGCCATGCTCCAGACCAGAAGGTCTTACTAATATCTCACCTTCCTGCTAACTATGGCCCCAGCCCAAACTTACTATAGAGCCCGGATTTTTTTGGCAGTGATGTGAAACATAGAATCATAGAATCCCCAGGTTGGAAGAGACCCACCGGATCATCGAGTCAAACCATTCCTATCAAAACATCACCAAAACATCACCAAGAGGTTTAGAGGAACATCACTGTGCTGAAGGGAAGTTGCCGCCTCCACTGTTCTGGGGCCACTGCCACGACAAGAGGTTTTTGAAACTTAAACACATGCATTTTTAAGCCCCAGATTCAATATTTCTAACTAAAACCTCACTGCTGTCTCTAAAAAACTAATTTTCGTGCTAGCAGCAAGTCCATTGCCAGAGTATAAACTTGTAGCAGCGCATGCTGATCATGTCTCAGCGCATTAGAATGAGCACAGCTCCCCTGTAATTGCAGTTTTGTTATAAATCCAATAAATAATAATGCAACATGAAATTACATTTGCTCTTTATGCTGTCATAGCACATCATAAATTCATACGGAACGATTTGTCTAGTCTCGAACTGAAGGAGCCACTCAGCAAGCCGCTCTCCAGTTTTTCCTTCTGCGTTTCGCAGTAGTATTCCCTAATGCTATTAGGGAGAGCTAAAAATGAGCTGGGGGTGGGGAAGCGCGTTGCCTAGGAGGCGAAATAGCCTCATGTGTTCGTAAAAAGAAGTGAAAACAACAAATCTGCATCAACTTTCCTTAAATAACAGCAGTCCCACGAAGGCAGACAGCTGGGCCTTGGGATAAGGAAGGGGGAGGAGAAAACAGGAATCGGCATCCTTGAGTCCTGGTAAGAGTCGTTTTGTAAACGGTGAATCTCTCCAAACAGCTCCTCCAACGCGAGGGACAGTTTTACACAAACCGATTTGCAACTCTTCAAGAGAAAAGACGATTTGCAGTAGCTGCTGGCAGCACCGACATGAGCTGGTACCAGCCGATATCCAGCAAGGATTATAATTAATAGTTAAGCTGGACTGACACTTCAAGGAGCACCTTCCAGCAGCTGAGTGGAACTGCTCGCTCTGAGGAACATAGAATCATAGAATCACCAGGTTGGAAGAGACCCATCGGATCTTCTAGTCCAACCATTCCTATCAAACACTAAACCATATCCCTCAGGATCTCGTCTACCCGTCCCTTAAACACCTCCAGGGAAAGGGAATCAACCACCTCCCTGGGCAGCCTGTTCCAATGCCCAATGACCCTTTCTGTGAAAAACTTCCTCCTAATGTCCAGCCTGAATCTCCCCTGGTGGAGCTTGAGGCCATTCCCTCTCGTCCTGTCCCCTGTCCCTTGGAAGAAGAGCCCAGCTCCCTCCTCTCCACAACCTCCTTTCAGGTAGTTGTAAAGAGTAATGAGGTCTCCTCTCAGCCTCCTCAACATCCTCAACACTGGAGCCGCTTCCTCCCTTCCTAACACACCTTCTACTACAGACCTCGAGCGTGTGATGGATCCGACACCAGGTCCCAGCAGCCCCTGCCAGCCTCCCATGTCTCCCCTCAGCAATAAACCGCCTGTTGTCTGCGCTGCAGAGGTTCAGCAATAAACAATTCATTTTATCATGCAATATTAACAGCTGTAATAACAAAGCTAACCCGAGCAGTAGCAACGTGAACAACAACACAGGCAAAACCAAAACCTGCAGCACTCGGAACACAATTAAAAGGAGTTGGTTTCTCCAGAAAAGGGACCTCAAAGCCCATCCAGTGACACCCCTGCCATGGCAGGGACACCTCCCACTGGATCAGGAGCTCCAAGCCCCATCCAACCTGGCCTTGAACCCCTCCAGGGATGGGGTAGCCACCCCTGCTCTGGGCAAGCTGAGTCAGGGCCTCCCCACCCTCACAGCAGAATATTTCTGTCCAAAATCTCATCTCACTCTCCCCTCTTGCAGTTCAAAATGATTCCCCTTGTCCTGTCACTGAAACAGGATGAAAACTGGGAGAAGGAAGTCAAAGGCTAGGACAGAACGTGCCTCCCCATATCAGTTCCGGGCTGAGAAGACCCAAGGAGTTTGTTTTCTTCTAAACCAAACAGGTTTGCATTCAAGGCAGAACGAGGTACACCTACTGATCCTGTGACTCCCCTGCACACAGGACAGTTACCAGCCCTAAATCACAGAATAACCAGGTTGGAGGAGACCCACCGGATCATCGAGTCCAACCATTCCCACCAATCTCTAACCCATGTCCCTCAGCACCTTGTCCACTTTCCCCTTAAACTCCTCCAGTGAAGGTGAATCAACCCCCTCCCTGGGCAGCCTCTGACACTGCCCAATCACCCTTTCTGTGAAAAATATTTCCTAATGTCCAGCCTGAACCTCCCCTGGCGGAGCTTGAGGGCATTCCCTCTTGTCCTGTCACAAAAGCCTCACTTATCCCCTGGTTTGTCCTGCAACCACTTTAACATTTTTCTTTTTGAATTAAGGAAAGGTTTTAATAAGCTACTGATAATTTCTGGTAGTTATCTGCGCAAACTGGAACAGCCAGAGGCCTGAACTGGGGAAGAAGCCTCTGACCATCCAGCAGCCCCTCCCCAGTGGAGCAAAAGACACAAACCCAGGGGTTGAATTTTCAGACATCAACACAGACAGGGTCCCTTTTCCAACCCCCAGATGCCCTCAGCACGCTGCAGAGCTCCCCAGGCAATCCCACTGTCTGCCACAGCCTGAATTTGTGCTAAACATGATTCTCGCAGCCCAAGCCCTGGGTTGAGAGCAAGGAATCTGCATTGCAGATGAGGGAGCTGAAAGACCATTCGGGGAGGAAAAGTTTAACTGATTGGCTAAATTACTTGACTTAAATACTTGTCTCCAAAGATTATGTTATTTAATTCTGTTGATATTTGCCTGGTGATAACTGGGTTTTATGCTTTAATCTGTCTGTATTAAAGTGAATAAATTGGGTGATAAATCCTTAAAAAAAAAATCAAGCTGGACCTCTCATCTCACTGATTTTATCTTTCCTCTGGGACTCAATACTGTTTTGATTAGATACTTGCCCTTTTCTCTGAATTCCATATTACACCAAATTCATTACGATGATTGCTGTAGTCTGCATAGCCCTAACTGTAAGCCTCTTCAATAAATCTCTTCTGCTTTGCTTCTGCTGCTGGAGAAACTGAGCAGGAGCTGGCAGGGACAGGGTGAGGGGAACGGGTTGAAGCTGAAAGACGGGACATTGAGAGATCAGGGAAAAATGTTTTGCTGTGAGGGTGAGGAACAGGTTGCCCAGAGCAGGGGTGGCTGCCCCACCCCTGGAGGGGTTCAAGGCCAGGTTGGATGAGGCTTGGAGCCCCTGATCCAGCGGGAGGTGTCCCTGCCCAAGGCAGAGGTGGCACTGGATGGGCTTTGAGGTCACTTCCAACCCAAACCATCCTGCAATTCTCTGATTTTCTCATACAAGAGCCCAGCTCACTGCTCTTTCTCTGCCTCCACACAACAGCAGCCTAAAAAGTACTTGAACTCTAAATGAGAAATTGGATCCCAGCGCTCACGCTTGTTAAAATAAACACTAAGCGACCCACAGCTGTTTTACCACCAAACTCCAGCAGGCACAAGAAAGGAGGCAGTTTGGTATTAAATCGACCCCGATTGGTTTCTTTGGTTTCCCAGAAGCATTTCACTCTCATTAGTGCTGCACTCCCACAAAAGGGAGAGGTAGAAGCACAGTGTTAAGAGACTTAAAATGTTTATAGACCGCAGGTTCACGATTATAATAAAACCCATTGCACTCTGGGGGTACCTGCTTTGTTCAGGGCTCCGGCTCTGAGGCATTCTCCATTAGGAACAGGAGATTGGGGAGTAATTTAATGGTTCTTTTAAATACTGTGAGCAAGTTTTGGAAGCAAGTCCATATAACTCTGGGAGGACTTTGTGTTTGCCCCTCCAGACTCTTAGCTCCAAGGACAACAAAGCTGGTGAAGGGGCTGGAGAACAGGCCCTATGAGGAGCGGCTGAGAGAGCTGGGGGGGTTTATCCTGGAGAAGAGGAGGCTGAGAGGAGACCTCATTACTCTCTACAACTACCTGACAGGAGGTTGTAGAGAGGAGGGAGCTGGGCTCTTCTGCCAAGGGACAGGGGACAGGACAAGAGGGAATGGCCTCAAGCTCCACCAGGGGAGATTTAGGCTGGAGATTAGGAGGAAGTGTTTCACACAGAGGGTCACTGGACATTGGAACAGGCTGCCCAGGGAGGGGGTTGAGTCACCTTCCCTGGAGGTGTTTAAGGGACAGGTAGATGAGGTCCTGAGGGACATGGTTTAGTGTTTGATAGGAATGGTTGGACTCGATGATCCAGAGGGTCTCTTCCAACCTGGTTGTTCTATGATTTAACAGGCACATTGGGATTGGGCTGATGGTTGGACTGGATGAGCTCAGAGGTCTTTTCAAACCTCAGTGATTCCAAGATTCTGTTTTCTCCTTACTCATCACTTCTGGCTCTAAAGCTCAATTAGTGTCGCTTACTCAGAAGCGGAGTCAAGAACACGGAAGCAGCATCTGCCAAAAGGGATTCAAGCCTCTGCAGAGCTTGACAGCTTCTCTGGGTTCCTCAGCATGCATTTCTCAGCACTGCAGCCTGGCAGTTTTGACAAGCTGGTGGGTGCATTTTAAGTGAACTGGAGAAGGAAAACTAATTCCTATTGTCTCAGCACTGCTGGGAATCTCTGTTATTGAGATTTTCTCTGAGATTTCCGTTCATTGTGACTCTACTGTACATGTACACATAAACTTACATATATTCAGAGGGATTTTTTTGCTTGTTTAGGGGCTTTTGAGGAAGACTCATAAAAGGGTGTAGTCAGCTCTGCTCATAACCAAAAGCAATAGAATCAAAGAATCATAGAACAACCAGGTTGGAAGAGACCCATTGGATCATTGAGTCCAACCATTCCTATCAAAATACCTCAGGTTGCTTTGGATAAAGCTGGTCAGCTGCATTTTGGCTTCCCATTTCCAGCATCAAATTAACCCTTTGCATTTGTATGAGAAGGGCAGCATCAAGAGTAGGCAGATTATTTATCTATCGGTGCAAAAAGCAGTCTCCTAATTATTTGTAATTAATCATTATTAAGCAGAAGTAGCAAGATGTCTTGTCTGGCACTGATTATTCATATCAACCACCATCAACTACCTATAAACCAACTGGTTTCAGACTGACTGACCTCCTACAGACACAGCTTTAAGCAAGTCTTGTTCCTTAGAGGAGGCAGAGGTGCCAAACTCCACTTTGACAAAGGCTGCAGAACCCAGGGTGAAAGGGACATTCTTCTCTATTTGCAGAGGTGATGCTAAGGTTTCCCTCAAAACTGGTTCTGTTTCCAGAAGTGTTTGTAAAGACCAGGGAGGTGTTACAACAGAATCACAGAATCACCAGGTTGGAAGAGACCCACCGGATCATCAAGTCCAACCATTCTCACCAGTCTCTAAACCATGTCCCTCAGCACCTCACCCTTAAACACCTCCAGGGAAGGTGACTCAACCCCCTCCCTGGGCAGCCTCTGACACTGCCCAATCACTCTTTCTGTAAAAATTTTTTTCCTAATGTTGAGCCTGAACCTCCCCTGTTGGAGCTTGAGGCCATTCCTTCTTGTCCTGTCCCTTGGGAGAAGAGCCCAGCTCCCTCCTCTCCACAACCTCCCTTATTACTGCAATAAGCAGTGATTCAACTGATTTCTTCGGCAGAAAAAATACACAACCTCCATGGTTTTATTTCTAAAATTCAATTTTTTTTTAAAATGTGAACATCAGATATGAATATAAAATGATTTCACTCAATCCCAACCCAAAGGAAACCTCAAGCTCTAAGCATCTCTGCAGCTGCTAATAAAAAAGCCCATCACACCATCTACTGGGCACTTCTTAAACAGAATTCTCAAAAAAAAAATCACCCTGCCCACAAGTCCAGGCTGCTGATCTCACCTCCTGGCAGGAGCAAAGGGTCAGGACACAAGAACTGCAAGTGTTTCAAGTCATTCTGAGAGTCAAGATTGCGGCTAAAAGCAACAGTGATGTTAGAGTTCACCAGCACCAGTAACGCTTCCCAGCACGTTCTGGTTTGATAGAACACGTTGGTGAAAAGGAGGACAGGTGAGCTCTCCAAAGCACAGTCAGCCCTGCGTCTGCAATGGGAATTATGGGCTGGCAGCCATGGGTTGCCTTCTCTCCCACTGCTGCAAACACTTCCCCAGCCCAGAGAGGTTTGTGTGTGCAGCTCACATCAACTGGCAGACAGAAACAATTTTTGCATAAGCTTTTAAGTCTGAAATAGTTCAAATCCAGGTGTTTAGCAAATGAGATCGCAAGTTCCCTGGCAGGTCTAGAAGAATTCATATAAACTTCTAGTATGACTGAATCATGAAAAATCCTCAGTCCTAAGAAAAACATGATCCTTAAGCCCTGCAGATAACTTAAATCCAGATAGGATCCTGATGTGAACCAGAAGCAGCTCTACAGCCTGACTCCAGGAGGAAAACCACTGCTGTCATGGAGATTCTTCTCACTGAGGCCAATAAGGAGGGAGCTGGACTCTTCTCCCAAGGGACAGGGGACAGGACAAGAGGGAATGGCCTCAAGCTCCACCAGGGGAGGGTCAGGCTGGACGTTAGGAGGAAGTTTTTCACACAGAGGGTCATTGGGCATTGGAATAGACTGCCCAGGGAGGTGGTTGATTCACCTTCCCTGGAGGTGTTTAAGGCACAAGTAGATGAGGTGCTGAGGGACATGGGTTAGTGTTTGATAAGAATAGTTGGTCTCGATGATCCGATGGGTCTCTTCCAACCTGGCTGTTCTATGATTCTATAAAAATTCAGCTGGTTTCTAATCTATATCTTTATGTTACTTTTAACCACCAAAACCCTTCATGGCTCCCAGCCCTGACACAGCGTTTCACTACATCAATCCACCCAATACGCCCAAAACATCTTATTTTTTAAAAAAAGACAAGGGAAGAAAGGGAGAAGGAGTAGGCTTATACTTGCACATGTAAACTGATCTGGCTAGCAGTTCACTTTGGACAATTTTTCAGCTAAAAGAAGCAATGATGGCACTTGGAATTCTATAAAAACATGCCCATCACCTGTGTGTTCATTTTACAACTCTTCTGTCCCTGAAGGCTTTCTCAGGAAGTCTGAGAAGAGAGGAATAAAGTGTAATGACTATATTTACAGGTTTTACACTTAAATTTAGACCTCTGAGAAGCAGGTATCAAAAGTCGACACAATTAATGAGCTTGAGGAAGAGAAAACCTGCTTACCATCTCCCGAAGACGGCAGCACAAAGACTGAATTTCTCTGTACGACAGGTAAGGCATCACAGCGATTGATGCTACAGGTAAAGCAGACGTGGTTGGCACCTTTGGAATTCCATTTCTTCATTGCTTTTGTCTTTCTTGTCCCTAAAGCAGCAACCAGGGAATGAAAACAAAGTCAGTTAGTGCTTGAGCACCTCATTGTTCTCCTTGTAGTCTATGAAGAGGTCACACTTCCATGATGAGGTACAAAACTCCAGAGCTGGGGATGGCACCAGCCAGAGCACCACACAGAGCAGTGCTGAGTGACCTCTCACGCCAGCAAATTTAGTAGCCAAAACTACATTTCCTTCACTCTTGAATGAGCAGAAGAGCATCCTCATTATTCTCTACAACTATCTGAAAGGAGGTTGTAGAGAGGAGGGAGCTGGGCTCTTCTCCCAAAGAACAGGGGACAGGACAAGAGGGAATGGCCTCAAGCTCCACCAGGGGAGATTTAGGCTGGAGATTAGGAGGAAGTTTTTCACACAGAGGGTCATTGGGCATTGGAATAGGCTGCCCAGGGAGGGGGTTGATTCACCTTCCCTGGAGGTGTTTAAGGCACAGGTGGAAGAGGTGCTGAGGGACATGGTTTAGTGATTGATGGGAATGGTTGGACTCGATGATCTGATGGGTCTCTTCCAATCTGGTTGTTCTATGATTCTATGATCCTGCCTGGAATCCCAGGCTATTCTAGAAGATATCACTACAAATAATCGCTTCCAGCCCCAGGCAGTCATTCTGTTCACATACAATTCAGCTGACACCCTAGCCCTGGATTCCTCCTCCTTGTTAGAGATTTAAATAGCTGAAGTCAAACATGAAATGCTAACCTACTTCTCTTTGGGACTGCAAAACCCAGGGACAACTGGAGCCAGCAAGAGCTCTTATGCCCTACTGACACTTAAAAATCCTTCCCTCCCTCCAGTCTCAGCAGTAAAAACAGCTTTAAAACTCTATTTTTAATGTCATTGACTGATTTCAGCTGGGTGGCTTTGCCCTCTCCTCCTTGAGCTGCAGCAAGTCCACAGGCAAAGAAAGAAGTTAAAGCAAGAAACCTCCAAGAGAAACCGAAACCCTGCCTTGCTCTCCCTCGTGCAGATAAGGCAGGCAGGAAAATCATCCTGAAAATTCAAGTTTCCATAAATTTTCAACTGCCTCCTGGAGAAACTCCTGAGCAATCAAATTGTTCCTGGATCCACTGGAGCTTATTAAGAAACACATCTGTAAGCAGAAACAACAAGGCCTCTCCGCCAAGTGTTTTTATCTCAGTGGAGAATTTGTTGGGTATGGGTCTTAATTGGCTTCTCGATAACCTAACCCTGACACCGGCTGCATGATTGGAGAGGTCTACGGAGGCTGAGAGACTCCGAGAGCAGCAGAGCTCCCAGGGCGTATAAAACCGAGGGCGCTCAGGAAGGATTTAGATATGCAACTAAAATCGTCCAGCAGTGACTCAGCAGGCAGCAAGTGCAGGACCTCCAGGAAATACATCGGATAGAAATATGAGTCATTATCATTTCAAATATCTTTCATCTCAACATCCTTTAAGCGTGTATCAGAAGGCACGGGTACAGCTCAGGCAATAATATGATCCAGGCAGAAATCCCAGCCAGACAGAATGAAATACAAAGGAGTTTTGGCTGTTCTGAGCTGACAAAGCATCCATTTGGACTTATTCACTAAGTACTCAGCTGGGAGGCTGCAGAAATGGGCTCCACATTCCCGCTAACAACTTCATGCCCTAAAACAAAAGTATCAAGTACACTATGTATTTCATCAGGTTAGTCATCATCGAGGAGATCATAGAATCACAGAACAACCAGGCTGGAAGAGACCCATCAGATCATCGAGACCAACCATTCCTATCAAACACTAACATATGTCCCTCAGCACCTCATCCACCTGCGCCTTAAACACCTCCAGGGAAGGTGAATCAACCACCTCCCTGGGCAGCCTATTCCAATGCCCAATGACCCTTTCTGGGAAAAACTTCCTCCTAATCTCTAGCCTAAATCTCCCCTGGTGGAGCTTGAGGCCATTCCCTCTTGTCCTGTCCTGTGGATTTGTAGATTTTCCAGTCTTCCTCTGTTTATACTTATACATCTATACATGGAGAAAAGGAGGCTGAGAGACCTTATTACTCTCTACAACTACCTGAAAGGAGGTTGTGGAGAGGAGGGAGTTGGGCTCTTCTCCCAAGGGACAGGGGACAGGACAACAGGGAATGGCCTCAAGCTCCGTCAGGGGAGAGAGACTCCTTATTCTGTCTTGAAATATAAAGCCATTTCTAATCACTTCCCCAGTAAGTTACAGCAAAACAAGCAACACAATTAAGAGCAATTATTCTGTTAGTGTGAAAACCAGCATTCTAGTTCTCTCTACTGCAGCTTAAGAACACCAAAGATGAAAAACTACTCAAGGATACTCTCCAGAGAATAAAGCTTTCCCTTCTCTCATCCAGCAGAACAAAAAAAAATAACTAAACCAAGTGATTTTCTTCCCAAAATGCCTTCCCACACTGCCACCACTTAATCCTCAAGGTGACTCGATTTAGGCTGAAAGTACCAGCAGCTTACCAGGAGGAAGGAATAAAAATAGCCTGGCCACGGCGTGTGTTGTTCTCCTGAGACTCAGGAACACAAAGGACAAGGACAGGATCTTGCTGTTGGTTCAAGCAAAACAAGAAAAAAAAGAAAGATAAAAATAGGGGGGAAAAAATAGCAGAATTCAACCCCCTCCGCTCTCCAAAGCATAACCTTCCAGCCAGGTCTCAAACGCGTAGGCTTTGCTTCAACTGAAACCCCAGCAGGATTTAAAACCAACCTACAGATGCAGAAAAGTGCCGTTTCTGAGAGTTTTGCTGAAACACAGAAGAAATAGGAATTGTTTCAGAAAAATATTAGTATGGTCTGCATGCTTCATGTCTAGAGTTGGAACAGCCATACTATAAATGTAATCCCTCCCCCAGAAACCCACCACCCTCAGCATGAAGAAATTTCTCCTGTTCTCTAATCTAAATCGTCCCTCTTCCAATTTAAAGCTGTTCACCCTCATCCTATCACTCCAGGCACTGGTAAAAAGCCCCTCCCCAACCTTCCTGGAGCCCCTTTCAGCACTGGAAGCTGCTCTAAGGTCTCCTCAGAGCCTTCTCTTCTCCAGGCTGAACAACCCCAAGTCTCTCAGCCTCATAGCAGAGATGCTCCGGCCCTTGGATCATCTCTGTGGCCTCCTCTGGACCTTATCCCATAGTCCCATCTCCTCCTTATGTTGGGGATCCCAGAAGTGGACACAGGACTCCAGCTAGAGAGCTGAGTAGAGGGGGAGAATCCCCTCTCTCTGTGGTTCTGGTAGGCAACAGACCTTAGGCAAGCGATTGCCTCTATGGCTTTTGTAGGATGACAAAATATTTGGGAACATCCCCCCTCCTGCCCAACATGGCCTCAAGCTCTGCCGGGGGAGATTTAGGCTAGAGATTAGGAAGAGGTTTTTCATGGAAAGGGTCGTTGGACATTGGAATAGGCTGCCCAGGGAGGTGGTTGATTCCCCTTCCCTGGAGGGGTTTAAGGCACAGGTAGACGAGGTCCAGAGGGACATGGTTTAGCGTTTGATAGGAATGGTTGGACTCTATGATCTGGTGGGTCTCTTCCAACCTGGTTTTTCTATGATTCTATGAACATGTATTTAGGATGCGCTGTGTGCAGACTGCAATGGGTATTAAAAAGCAACCGGCAGTGAGCTTCAACAGCTGGGCAGGGGAGAGAAGTTACAACAAACAGAATAAACCTCTCCTGGGTTGAGAGAAGGACAGCGAAAGATCACACGCCAAATATAACCTGAGGCTGAACAGATTCACCTGGGGAAATTAGTGTAATATATTGCCAAACCAATTGGAATGGGGGTAATAGGCTAAAAAAATACTAACACCTTAAATTTCCCTTCTGCCCACACCCTCCTCCTTCCCAGTCTTCACTTTATACCCAAATTCTCAACCTGGCATCAGGGGATCTGCACCACCAGCATCTTCCTGCAAGTAGGAACAGGCTTCTCAGACAACTTGCTTGTTCTTCTCTATTGGAAGGAGGAGGAAATCTTGTCAAAAACCAACGTGCAAATGAATTTCTTCTCTTCCGCAGGCAGCCAGTTCCCTGAGCGCTGTAAGGAAATGGCTGAGAGAGAAATTCAACCATGAATCTGTTCTTACACAGAGTTATATACACCCAATTCCTTCTTAGCAGTTATAAAAGTTAATATTTTACTTTAACTGGAGGGGCAACAAAATTCAGAACAACATCTTTAAAATATCACTGTGGGTATTTGTTCTCAGAATCAGGAGCAGGAGGGGAAATAATCTACAGCGAAGGGCTCATTTGGAACCAGGCAACAGCCACTGTGTTTCTTCTCCCTTAAACACACAGAAACAAGAATAAATGGCCCCACTGGCCAGTAACATTCTTCTTTCCTAAGGAACTCCGAGTCTAATATTTCACTTTCAGACAAAAGAGACCTGGGCTGCCGGCTTTTTCAGCACAGAAAATGACTCAGTTGCTTCTGGGATTTGGTTAAGAAGGCAGCCAGGCTCTTTCCATTTCTCTCTCCGTTTTGTCATTTCAAAACACTCCAAGAAGCAATGAGCTATTGCTGACTGGAAGGAGTGAGGCAGGAGCTCCTCAGGTTCAGGATGAGGGACCAGAAACCTCTGATAAAGAGCAAAAAAAAAGGCAAGGGGAACACCCTCAGCATCACAGCCCTGAGGTCCTCCTGGTCCATGGCTCTACCTCAGGAAGGCTGACAACACAAAGCCCTAGTGGCAAAACTCTCCTCCACGGAAAAATACTCCAGGGAGATGCACACATCGATAAAACACATCACCTAATACAACTCTCTCCAGGCTGAGAGTTGGGGTTGTTCAGCTTGGAGCAGAGTAGGCTGCAGGGAGACCTCAGAGCAGCTTCCAGTGCTGAAAGGGGCTGCAGGAAAGCTGGGGAAAGGCTCTGGATCAGGGAGGGCAGGGACAGGACGAGAGGAACAGTCTGAAGCTGAAGGAGGAGAGATTGAGATTAGTGGCTGTTAATAAAAATGCCAAGTGAATTGATGTTCCATTAAAGCAAAATAATTCCAGTGGCACAAAAGACTAATTTAGGTGTTAGCACACACATATTTGCTGTTTACTGTTACCAGAAACAAAGAATAAAACACGTCCCCGGTCTGGGTGTCTGGGTATGGATTTATTAAGCCAAAGGCGGCTGCTCTGGGATGTCGGTGTCCTTTAGAAACCAGCTACAACAAAACCAATTACCCTTTTCTAAAACAAAGTTACTTGGAAGCCACGAAGCACAATAAATAATATTTCTTGTAGCCCATAATTTTGACCTAAACCCAAGTCCCTTTGGGTATGAAAGACATTTACCTCTCGCACATCTTCCTAAAGCAGAGACTTTTTTCACAAAGCTTGGATTCTCACCTATGATGTGCTTTTGCTTTGTTTGAAAGACCCTGGAAAAGGCAGAAGTTGTTTCGGAAAGAGAAACCTCAAGAAACAAAGGCAGGGGAGAGGGTAAAAGATGATGTGACACTGCTCTAATTCTGGGCTACGGGCTGGCACAAAAAAGCGCTGAAGGGCAATATTTTCATATGGTTAAAGCCAACAGCTACAGCTCTGACCTGTTCGCAGGCTCCTCAGGGCAGCCCATTCTTTATTCATGAAGTAGGTCACCTTCCCCTCCAGTTTAATAAAGGCTTACAGGACAATTTATGGACTTACATGAAAGGTCTGTATCAGTAGAGTTTCTAGTTGAGTCTAGAAACTCCCAGGACAGGAAAACCCTCCCTGAGCCACAATAACACTGCTTGATCTCAGGGGTTTACGTATCTGGTTGGTAAACTGTTAACACTGAACTACTCTTCGAGTAATCAGGACTGTGATTATCAGGTTCTGCAAATTAAACCAGAGGGAAGAAAGCCAAGTGAACTCCTCTATTCCAGGAATAAAGAGGCCACAGGATGATGCACTAGAGACACAGAGCATTTCACAGTCTTTCCCTGTCACTCCTGCACTCCAGCTTTTAGGTTCCTTCTCAAAACAGAGTTTTGAGTCAGGACTAACCCTTTTGCAGGAACCAGACTCATTAAATAGCAACAATTAATATAAAAAGGCAAAGCATGAAATTAAAGTTTGCAGTCACCTCACACATCTTGACAAGCTCACCTCTCGATTTTTCTAAGTCCTGCTTCCCCAGTAAAGGGATTTTCCCCACTCTGTCTGCGCATAAATTATACACACGTTGCGCGTGTAATTATGCACATAAATTATAATGATTAAATAACTTTAATTGCTCTATCTGCCTCAAAAAGACAGCTACTCGATTAAGTATTCATGCCGTTCCTCCATGTCAGCACAGTGTTTCCCTGCTCTGGAATTAGCTATAAACAGCTCTGGGTGTTTGTGCTTCTGGGTGAGACCATGGGTAGAGGGCGAGACAAATGGAAAAGGTTGGATGCTGATGTCACCGCACAGAGCAAACAGGTTTACACGAAAGCAGATGGATAAAAGCTTGCTCAAGCAACCCTTAAACTTCATAGAATCATAGAACAACCAGGTTGGAAGAGACCCATAGGATCATTGAGTCCAACTTCTACCAAAACAACAGCTTATGCCTGGGAAATACTGCTGAGCTCCTTGCAGTCAAGACAGAACAGTGAGGTGACTGCTGATACAGAGAGGGAGGTGCATTTGCTGCCTGTGTTCTTGAGAAAAAGGCTCCCTCTTAACCTACTTTGGGTCACCGCTGCTTATTTTATACACCTGCAGACTATGGAGTGTGACTGTCACACAGCAGGACTGGGTTTGCCAACAAGAGCTTCATAGCTAATATTCTGGAAATGGATCCACTCCCTTCCCTCCGTCCTGTTTCACTGAACACTTTGTGATCTTGAATCCACTCTAGCTTCAGCAACTTATTCACAAACCTATGTAGTAAGAATAGCGAATACAAGGTTGCAGGGAGACCTCAGAGCAGCTTCCAGCACTGAAAGGGGCTGCAGGAAAGATGGGGAGGGGTTCCTGACCAGGGAGGAAAGGAACAGGACAAGAGGGAACAGTTTGAAGCTGAAAGAGGGGAAATTGAGATGAGATCTTAGGCAGAAAAGTTTTGCTGTGAGGATGAGGAAGCCCTGGAACAGGTTGCCCAGAGCCGGGGTGGCTGCCCCATCCCTGGAGGGGTTCAAGGCCAGGTTGGATGGGGCTTAGAGCCCTTGATCCAGTGGGAGGTGTCCCTGCCCAAGGCAGGGCTGGGACTGGGTGAGGTCCCTTCCCACCCAAACCATTCCATGATTTCAAGATTTCAATCTTGACATTCAGAGTTCACAGCTCCAATTTCTCCCTAGAGCACATACAAGGACTCTGGAGGTCAAACCCATCGCACAGGAGGCAATGTTTTACCAAGACTTAGTTCCAGCAGTGGCAGATTTTCTTGCTCTACTTAAAAAACACTACAAGAGTTTGAGAAAATCCGGTATCCCTAGAAGTAAATGTCACTTGGACTGCAAGAAACGAAACCCCATTTTTCCTCTCTTCATTTCACCTCTGACACATTTTACCTTTTCTAACACTGCTACCTCAACCCCACCTCACAACTGCTTTTGGTACTCGGTGTTGTCAGAACCACGAGGAGTTATGCAGGGCCAGAAATGTGCAGATAAGCACAAGAAAAACTTGTGTCTTCCAAAGATGAGCTGAGGTGTTGCCATTATATTCTACATCTACCTGATACACAGCTCAAGTTTTAATTCGCATTGTTTTCAGTCTCGCTGAACAAATTTCAGAGCTATCAGTTCGTATTTTAAGAATCATGCAAGACTTGTCTTTAGAGATCATTTCTGTTACAGCATCACAAATGAAGACCCACCTCTTTCTAACGGGCGGTTGCTGACAAGAGCCATTTAAGCTGTCACACACATTAATAAATAGCCACGCACACTGCAGGCATTTGGAAAGGAAAAATACTGATGAAAATGCTTTTAAGCTATGGAAACTGAGCTGTGTCAGTGGGAACAGCTTGTTTCCAAGAGCAAGGCGGTGCTCTAAGAAGGAGTTGTGCCAGCCCACAAACGCAGCAGGACAATTACACACTGCAGTGAAAGCAAGGAGCTGGTGTCAGCTCGCAAGGGCAACTGGAACTCTGCTGATGCAACTTTCTTAGCTCCAAAGCATATGCTGAGAGAGCCTGACCTCCAGGAGTTCTTGAGGCAGCTCCTGGTACTGAGGATTTCATCCATTTGTGTTGCCTGCTGCTGCCAAGGAGTGCATCAACTCCAAACACGAGTGCCGCACAAGGCGTCCTTCGGCAGGACACCAGCAAGTGTGATTAGCAACAACTACCTTGAGTACTGACAGGGGTTTTCACGCCGATCATAGAATCATGGAACAACCAGGTTGGAAGAGACCCACTGGATCATCCAGTCCAACCGTTCCTATCAAACACTAACCCATGTCCCTCAGCACCATGTCCACCTGTGCCTTAAACCCCTCCAGGGAAGGTGAATTAACCCCTCCCTGATGAGAGGATTGCTTATCGAACTTTATCATTGGTTTACTATGTACTGCATGCAAGGTGCTGTGCTGTAGAACACATGAATAAAGAAGGTAATTGCAGAACTTCTGTAAAGCACAGAAGCTTTTTAAGCATCATTTCCTCCTCTGTTCCTGAGAAAACTCAGCCCTTGAGAGAGAGATTTCAAGAAAGCAGCAGTGGGCAACGATAGTAAAATAGAAGGTTATTCCTGCCAGGATCGTTGTCCTGACTGTTCAACAGAAATTGGTATTTTAAAACAACACCAACATCTTTTGGCTCACAAACTTATTTCCTGTTGTGACTTTTTGCCAACATGTCACATCCCAAGGAGGTCAACCCAGAGAAAACCACAGAGAAGAACTTGATGTTTCTGGGAGGCGGTCTAGCTCCTAAAATGCTGTGCTCTCAGGAAGGGGAAGATCTGAGCACTAAATAACACTTCATTAAGAAAACAGGAAATATATGCTTTTATATAGGGTCACTGGGCATTGGAATAGGCTGCCCAGGGAGGTGGTTGATTCACCTTCCCTGGAGGTGTTTAAGGCACGAGTGGATGAAGTCCTGAGGGACATGGTTTAGCGTTTGATAGGAATGGTTGGACTCGATGATCCGGTGGGTCTCTTGCAACCTGGTAATTGTATGATTCTATTCTATACTGCAGAATGCAGATGCTTTTATAGTGCAGAATTAAGTTGCCAAACAGTGTCCTCCGTTCCCTTTTCTACCTCCTGACTCTCACAGCGTCTGCAGCTGATGAATATACAGTAAATTTGTGTTTTCAGAACCAACACTAGTTTGCTGCGCCATTGGTTGAAATCCAAGCGTTTAGTCAAGCTTGTTTCGCTCGCTGCCTGGCTGAGCACACGGAATGAGAATTATATCTTTCCCGTACGTGCCAGCTGGAATACATCAGATGCAGGAATAACAGAGTCAGCACTTCATCGAGATGGACAGCACTGCAGAAAATAATCCAGCGCGTCCCTACCCAGGTGCCATTCTAGCTCCAAACAGTAAAACCAACGAAGCAGAAAGAGCTAACCACAAAACAGAGTTTCCTTCCCTAGCTTGAGCCTGCTTGTAAAATCATTGCTGAATGCATTTTAAAGCTTATCACCTTGAGAACCTTACCTGTTCTGTACAGGTTAGGTGTTGTCCTAATATGGCTGAAGTCACCTTAGTCACTCTGCATTCAGACTGCAAAAATACACTTGCATTTTAACATAAGCCAGGCTTTTTGCTCCTTGTCACTGAAGACTGCAATCACAGAATCATAGAATTCCCAGGTAGGAAGAGACCCACCAGATCATCAACTCCAACCATTCCTATCAAAACTGAATCTCTGCTTTGTGTACACTATTGTGCAAACACCTGAAAACTACTAAAAACAAGTCAGTTTTGCACATGGATGTATATAATGCAAGTTTGGCATCGTATTACCAGTGCAAGTGGCAGCGTAAACACAAATGAGTTAATAAAGAATACTTTATGTTATTTTCATCTAAAAATCAGGCTTTGCAGAATCATGGAATGGTTTGGGTCAGAAGGGATCTCATAACCCATCCAGTGCCACCCCTGCCATGGGCAGGGACACCTCCCACTGGATCAGGGGCTCCAAGCCCCATCCAGCCTGCCCTTGAACCCCTCCAGGGATGGGGCAGCCACCCCTGCTCTGGGCAACCTGGGCCAGGGCCTCCCCACCCTCACAGCAAAACATTTCTGTCCAAGATCTCATCTCAATCCCCCCTCTTGCAGCTTAAGCTTATCTTAACTCATCTCTGATGTTGTTTTCTATTCAGTAAAGCATTTATGCATAAGGTGCAGTCCAGGCTTCCTGTGAAGCCCACTCTTTCATCAACTCCATTTAAACACATCATCTAGGTGGAACATATCCCTGGATGATGAACTCAGGGATATGACAAGAACTTCTATATTCCTTCCTTGAACTGGGACTCTCAGCCCAGAACACAAACCCAGACCGATCATTGCCCAGAACAGCGTCATGTGGGACCATTGTCAGGCTGCTCTACAGTATCGGTTTAAACAAGAACCAGGGACACAGCTGAGCAGTACTCAGCAGCTCTGTTCCACAGCATCAAGGTGTAAAATACCCCAAAGTTTTTATTAATACAAGAACATATTAGAAAAAAAACCCCTCAGTGAATTTACACCACAAGAACATCACAGTTCAACAACCAAAACCATCCTGAGGAGCTAGCAGAACCAGCGCTGGGTGGGCAGCCTTCCTCCTGGACCCCAGCAGTCCCACAACCACCTCAATCTTCTTTTTTTTTTTTTTTTTTTATAATTTTTTTCTCTTCCATTTCCTTCGGCTCTTTTGCTCCAAGCTTTCTTAACACACAAAGCAGGGCACAAACTCCCACATGAGGGTGAGGGGCAATTTTTGCACTGCAGATAGAATATACATATTTAAAAGGCAAAAGATGACTTACCTTACCTACACAATCAATTCTCCATTGAATAGGCAACTGGGATAAATCACACCTAGATACTCCACTGCCCAGACAGGACTTCACTTTGATAAAATTTACCTTTCATTTCCATGAATAGAAGGCTTCTCCTTCCAGCTCTAAAAGAAGGAGACAATTAAGGAATGAGGGGTTCAACTGCACTATGTGCCATGGGACAACCTGACAGACTGGTTAGCACCTTTCTCCAGTAAAACTGTATCTGGTAGGGAAGGATTTACAGGTGGAAACTGCAATCAGTGATGAATTAATCAAATACCCGACTTATGATTTGGGCCAAAATCAGATTTCCCATTTCAAAATAAGACAGTAAATTTTATATTTCGAAGACCAGCGATACTGTGGATGTTTCATCAGTTTTGTTAATATAAAACCAGATTATCATAAAATCATAGAATGGTTTGGATTAGAAGGGACTGTAAAGCTCATCCAGTTCCAATTGCCCTGTCATGGGCAGAGACATCTTCCAGAAGAGGAAGATCATCATCCTAGGACCAGATTATCACCACAGGACCACCAAAACAATGACTATTCCTTTCTTTTGCCAGCTTGATACAATTTGCAAGTTGACAGCAGGTAATTTCCCTGTTGCTCTGCTTTGGGGGTTTGAATTTGTTTTGGTTTGCTCTAACACCCTCACCCAAGGAGGGATGCTGGGAAAGCACTCGGTCCACTCAAGAACAGGGTTTCACCTGTGCTCACGGTGATGCAGAAGCAAAAGAAGAGCTTACACTGCCATCATCTGATAGAAGGGAATATAAATCTGACATCACTCAAATAATCACTCATTAAAGGGGCAGATGCAGCCCTGGTTGGCATCACTCAACTCGATTTCGTAAGGTCATTTGTTTGATACAACAGCAGCTATCCTGATCATCCCTCCCACACGAAGCCGTTCCAAATTCTTTTTTCAAACACAGTATTAGAGTTCCAGTTACTCAATTCAGTCCTCTCTCTCTCTTCTAAATGATACAGGACTCGCAGTCCAAAATCAATCCAACATCACTGCTATTAATAGGCCCTGAAGCTTTAAGTCAATACTGTAATTTTAGAGTATGGGACTTAGGTTTCTGCTCAGAATATTTTCACTAGAACATTTCTTCCAGACTCTTCTCCCCTGCAGTCTGAAATGCAGTAAACCAACCCGATTTCAAGTTGCTCACAAACCAGTTTCACTCAATTACTTAATAACTTACTATATTTATGAGAAAGCAGCAACGTTCATCATCAAATACCTGATTGCCATAGTTAGCAGCACATTCTCAGCCTCATCTGCAGTCTAGTCAGCTACTGTAATCAAAGAAAACTGATGCAAGTCATGTATTTTAACACACAGATGATCAGAAAAAAAAGGCAATTTTGTTCATATAAAACACTTTGTGGCATATTCTGCTAAAATATCATTTGGCTCATTTATCTTTCTCAAAATGGAGATAGTGAATAGCAGCATGACTTGAAACAAAGTTTAAACACTATTTCATTGAAGCAAGGCTGAAGTCTGAATTACTCACGAAGTATCGATATTCAAAGATATTTTGCAAACTCGTTTTTGACCTTTCTTCTTTCATTACAAAAGCATTTCAAGTGGGAGCCACCTCAGCACTGCTACTCCCTCACAGTACTGTTCCTGCACTGCCTAACTCAAGTAGAAAAGATAACATATTCCTTTTGGAGTCAGCTGAGCATCACTGAAGCTCTGAAGAACCGCCACACGGTGGAGGCAGATACCTATAACCTGAAATGAGAGGAAAACATCATGTATGCTAACATTTCATCTTCGTTTTACGCCGGTGGACAAAGATTATCCAAATAAACATCATGCACTTAGAGATTTACTAGAAAGCTAACTTGGGGAGGTTAGGAGGGGAAGACGAACACAAACAGCATCTTCAAGCTATAAAAGCCTTCACCAAAAAAAAAAAAAAAAAACCCACAACAAATCCAACCTGTTGAATTTGTAGTGAAACTATTATAACAATACGAGAAATCCTTCCAGAATCTAAAACTGTGCAGGTCCATATACTGAGAGAATGTAATTTGATCCCTGAATAACGTGTTTGTGATTGAGGGAAACAGAAAGGAAGTATTCAGGGCAGCATTATTTTAAACTAAACCCATAATCCTGCGAAAGAGTAGCCCAGTCTTACAAAAACCCCATAGAGCTGAAACTGGATCTGATTTTCATCACTTATACAGACACATCATCATCTCAAGTCTCTAACTTTGGTTTTGATGTGAATTGCATCAGGCTACAGCTAGGAAAGAAGGTTTCCTTCCAGCCAAGCAGCAGGTACCCTGCCATAAATGGGAAGAACCAGATTTTTAACCAAAACACTCCCTAACACAGCAGCCAGCCTTGAAAAGTTGAACTTGAAGAGCTCACAAGTGTTTCAGGGATTCCTGACACATTTATTTCTTGATTTCCTCGGCTCTTCCACCCCTGTGCCCTCATATAATCAAATTATATTATCAGGAAAACACCACAACAAAGCTGTGCAGTGCTCTGGGCAGTGTGGGACTTATCTTCTCATGCTTTATAAGCCCAAAGCACTGACACCAGGGATTAAATAGTGCTGGAACACGCTGGCTTAACAGTAGCACCATATGAAAACAATTTCTTAACAATGGTGCCCAGAAATACACAGATTTATATGATCTAAACTTCTTCCTCCTCCTATTTACCACCTCCAGAGTGAAGTAAATGACATCCACTACTCCCAAGTGCTTTTACTCTACAAGAAGCCACAGGGAACTATTAATAAAATCATTCCTAAAGCTGAGAGAAACAAGAAACTGAGGTAAATAAAACAGGGGGTGGAATTAGCAGTTTTATATCTGGTACTTATTGGTAAAACAGGTCAAAGTACTGACTTTGGGCTCCAACTCCTCCCAGACGTATTTAGCTTTAGACTTACATGATCCAAATTAATTTTTCATCACTTCACTACACTAAACCCTGCACAAAGTTACGAGTCTGAAGTGCACCAGAATTGTATTGTGCAAAGCAACTAGGAAAACAAGAATTTAGCCAAACGACTCATTTTCTTTCATAAGTCACCTGTGTGATAAGTATTTTTCACCACAAAAAGGCTAATTGTATTCTGAGAAAACACATGTGGCTGTTCGTTATGTTTGAGCAACTCTTTGATCAAAAGCAAATGGATGAATAACAACCAATATTCCAAAAGCACCAGCCAGCAAATAGGGTAAAAGGCACCTCAAAAAATTCTGAATCTGTTTGCACGTAGGTTGGTTGCAAAGGATACAAGAAGTATTAAGTGCCCTAAAGCAGAAATCCAAATTGCCATTAAGTGCTTTGGAGATTTCAATCCTGACTTCTTCTCTGGCTTAATCCCATGAACTGGATGCACATTAGCATGAGCTGGACGTGAGGTGTGCTCCTGGACTAACCTACCAATCTCATTTCATCAGAGAAGTGCAGGTGGAGAGCTCCAAAACTACAGCATAGTGGGAAGCACATGGAAATGGATATGACTCAGTATTAGCCTGACACACACACCAAGATCCAAACCAAGATCCTGCAGCTGGCCCACACTAACTCAGTCACAACACCAAAAAAGAAATAGTTGCACGTAGTTTCCCAAGTGTTGAAGAAAACTGCTCTCTTCCCAGTTGAAAGAGACCTTGATCTCGAAGAATACACACTCACACGACACGTGATGACTCGAGAGGCTTGCCTCCAACAGAAAACTTCAAGGGGAAATTAAATTTAAAGTAAAAGTCATAATTCAGCCAATACTTTAGAGATTACTTCGCAGAGTCTTGCGAAGAAAGCAGCTCAGGTCACTGACACATTGCATTTTCTATTCAGCTATTCCAACTCAACACTTGACAGCTTAGAAGGCTATGGTTTGTTACGTGAGAAACACACACTGCTGGATAAAACCCATCGAGAGAACACGTTAGCCAGTTGAACAATAGTTGATACAACTTCAGTAAAAACCAGCACCATCTGCTCCGCTGGTCACACTTGGAGAAACACTAGGCAGCACTGCAAACAGTTTCTGCTAACGAAACTCATATTTGGTTACAAAACAACTGAAGAAAAACTTGACTTCATTGACTTTATTAACAAAACAAAGAGTTAAAAAGTTGCTGTGACATTCAGAACATGACGCCAGAGATAATTACAAACCAGCAATGCATCCGAATTAAAAAAATTAAAACCACGTGTAGTAAGAAGAGCCCCTGCTCCTGGGAGCCAGCCGTGCGTAGTGTTCTGCCCGCAAGCAGCCCATCCACTCTCCAGAAATCACAATAAAATTAAAGGCACCGGTAAACCAAGCTGCCATTTGACACGTTTCCAGCTCACAGAAGTCATTCACACAAAGTAATTACAGAGAGGGGGGAAAAAAAGTCAGTGCTGATATTTATTCCACAGCCATGCAACCGGAGCACTCGTAGGAAAAGCACTTACAAAGCACTTACATTTACACTTACACCGTTTGTAAACCCACGCGTAGGCTGCCATCACTTAAGAGTGGAAGCTACACGTGTGCCGAATTAACCGAAGGTGTAACGGGCGAGATGGAAGTTAAAATACTGCCACCAATAGTTATACAACTAACCACGGATGCCAGCAGCACATGGCAAGCCCTGACCAACGCAGCGCGTTAAGTCCTCCCGTGTGTTACCAGCCAAACACATATTCCATTGCTTTCGATACAATACTTTCATCTTTCCTAGGAGTTTGTCTGTCAGAAACCACCTAGAAGGCAGGGGGAGAGGGGAAGAGAGAGAAAATAGAGAGAGTCGGTCAACACAGTTAATGTTTTTTGTACTGCCCAGGGATGATTTTTTTAATTCCTTTTCCTATGTTTTGACAGAAATTGTTTGAAAGATTTTCAAAACAAGCCCTGAGACTCCAGAAAAGCAACGAGTCATTAATTTATTGCTTTTTATTACTATATTAGAGACTGCACAGGTAGTATGTACGTGACACACATCGTTAGAGAAACGATAAGATAAAGACTAAGGTCACATTAATGTGTGCACAGCCTCACACGATGACGTGGAGATAGCACAAGGAAACACGCGCTTCCGCCTCCCCTTAAAGTACCTGATAGTCACTACTGGAAGCCTTATATGCTGTTGCAAGAGGTCTCATGGTAGAAATCCTTGTGGTATTATTTGCAAGTTGCACTGGTGTGCCAGCAGATTTTGTAGGAGTGAAGACTGAGGACATGGGGGATGCAGAGCCTCTTTCAAAGTTCTCCATCACACTCTTAAAAAGAAGAGGGTCAATATAATGTAAACAAGTAGTAAAAAGCAGTATCCCAACCTCTGTTATGTAGAATTGTTTGATGAAATTGTTTGCGAGAGTCCAGAGAAGAGCAACGAAGATGGTGAAGGGGCTGGAGAACAGGCCTTATGAGGAACGGCTGAGAGAGCTGGAGGTGTTTATCCTGGAGAAGAGGAGGCTGAGGGGAGACCTCATTGCTCTCTACAACTACCTGAAAGGAGGTTGTGGAGAGGAGGGAGCTGGGCTCTTCTCCCAAGGGACAGGGGACAGGATGAGAGGGAATGGCCTCAAATTCCACCAGGGGAGATTCAGGTTCGACATCAGAAGAAAGTTTTTCACAGAAAGGGTCATTGGGCACTGGCAGAAGCTGCCCAGGGAGGGGGTCGATTCACCTTCCCTGGAGGGGTTTAAGAGACTGGTAGATGAGGTGCTGAGGGACATGGGTTAGTGACTGATAGGAATGGACTCGATCTGATGGGTCTCTTCCAACCTGGTTGTTCTGATTCACTTCATATCTCACACAGTAATATAGCTCTGTGCACCCTACTGTCCCAAGAAAACAAAGGTTTCCCATAATAATCCTTGTCACCAGGAAATTCTGTTAAACCCTTAAGGAAAAGTAATGTAAGGTATAACAGCCTTTGCCGATATAACTGAACTATCCATGCTTTGCCATTCAGAAGGCAAAACAGAGGTCAGGGAAAATAAAAAGGAAGTGAAGAATCCAAGCACCTTTTATCTAATAAAATCAGCCATTTACTTACTTTATCTATGCACGGCTTGACACCGATCATGATAGATTCTCCAAAAATCCTTCCGTCTTTGCTTAAGGCTTTCCGAGCTTGAAGTTTAGACTGATATCGAATATGCATCCAGTTTCCCGTGTTGGACATCTGTGTGAGATCAAACGAGAGCTGTGACATTCAGCCTCTTAAAGAATGAGCCAGAATGGTTTCAGAAATAGACCTCAAACTAAGACATACCACATGCTTTAATATGTTTCCATACTGAGCAAACTGTAGAAGAACATAGGAAGCTGATGCTTGAGGAAATCTGAAAGACAGAAAATGTCAAAAAATTTAGTAGTTTAAGAATTAAACTCAATTAAATTAAAGAATTAAGGGAGGTTCTTCTCCCTCTGGACTCAGGACTGGTGAGACCGCTCCTCAAATCCTGTGTTCAGTTGTGGGCCCCTCACCACAAGAAGGATGTTGAGGCTCTGGAGCAAGTGCAGAGAAGAGAACGAAGCTGGGGAAGGGGCTGGAGAAGAAGAGGAGCAGCTGAGAGAGCTGGGGGGGTTTAGCCTGGAGAAGAGGAAGCTGAGAGGAGACCTCATTGCTCTCTACAACTACCTGAAAGGAGGTTGTGAAGAGGAGGGAGCCCTTCTAACTTACAAAAATTTATATGCAGCTGAAGTTACAGCACTTAAAAAAGACACACACACTTGCTGGCTTTAACCACAGCTGTATTTTCAAAAAAAACCATGGAACTCCAGACAACAGCAACACCCAAATATTTCTTTCCACATGTTGGAAAAGAACATCATCTTCATCTGTGTTTCTTCTAACACCATGGAAATAAACTTACCCAAATACAGTCACCCACGTGTCATCAAGCTGATCTTCTGAAGTCAGGGATTCACCTTGAGTATAGAACGGATCTAGCTGAGCAGGAGATAGAGTCGTCTTCCTAGGCTGCCCAATGCTTGCAGGACTGAACACACACGCAGCTGTTAAATTGAAATGGCATCATTTAACTAATTGCTTTTGCAAGACAGATCAGTGTAAGAGCCTACAGGGAAAGAATAAATTCAGTACCAAGCATTTTGCTTGTATATGGAAGCGTCTGATGGAGATTTACTTGCACACGCAGAGCATGTCAACCCAAACCTGATGTCTGCAAACATGCTGATAAGTTTAAGGACTAGCAAACTAGCTTTCTCCTCGACCTCTGACCACCATCAGCTTAAAGCAGACGGCAGACAGGAAAAAGACAGCAGGGAAAGCCATGAGAAAAATAACCACAAAGACCAAAAGGACTAATTTTTCAGGAATAATTAAGTTCTTATTCTTTTAGGAATACTTCAATCACATTTCTTTGTAACTGATCTCTGCTGGATTTTCAGCATTTAAATGGAAACACTGGAATCCAGCGACCTCCATCATGGAGACCCTCGTAGTGCTCGAAACTTGGTTTTGATTCTTGATATCAAAATAACAAAACTTTTGTTCTTGTAACAATTGTTTCCATACCCAAGACGGGAAACCTTATGAAGGCGGAAGGAGACCCGTCAATACCAGCCATTCCACTCAAGCACAGCCACCTCTGCACTTAGTTCAACAACAGATTTTGACTAAGGAATAAGTAAATTTGTTTGAAATTCAATCATTCTGAGTGGAAAAGGATTTCTGGTTCACATCCATAAGCCCCTAGAAAAGCTACAGAGATGCAGCTCCTTCAGAAATAAGCAGAAATAAGCTGCTATCGCCTGAACAGCAGTGATTTCTGTGCACTGAGGAAAGCAATAAGGAAGGAGATGACATATTTTGACAGGACATCTACCTGCTCCAGGGGTTGACGGCATAACTCCAGCCAACGGGCTCTGTGTTAGAGAGAAGCTGGCCTGCATTAAAATACAGAGAGATACAAATTATTCTTGCAGGTACGCTTCTCAAATCAAATGAGATCATTTTCAGGTGACTTAAGCATCAGATGAAACATAAACAGTTCGCCTTAAGTTTCTCTTAAGAGTAAGGACATTGACATCTATATTTACTAGAAGGTTATTAATAGTGTTGAACATAAAGGTTTTTGATGATGTTTTTACGCTCTAGCACACAGCCTGGACAATCAGGAGGCATCAACCATTACACTACAGAATTTCCAGCTGATTATTAAGACTCGGAGGAGATGGCAGTCGACTCTCCTGATGAAAGGCTTAAACAAAAGTATCGGAGATGGTATTGGGAGTGCAGAGCAAACTGCGGAAGGGAAGCACCACAAGCAACAGGATTCAGGGTCTGCCTATGGTATTTTATCACCTTGTAAGAAAGATCCTTGTTTACGAGAAGGAAGCTTGGTTAGACTTAGTGTGAGCTTCAGCTAACACGCACTGAAAAATCCAGGACTTAACACCAATCACCTGCTTCATCACACTAAGCAGTTTTCAGTATCAATAGTCAGAAACCTTATAGTTTTCACTGCTTAGAAATTGCCAAAGCACAACTCCCACTTGTTTTCTCCATCACTAGACTTACTTTCCCTCTCAACTTCCACACCAAAGGGAGGTGCACTTCAAGTTTTAGTTGTTTTTTTCTTATTAACAAAGAAGGATTTCAATACCCAAAACATTTATAGTGTATTTTTCATTTGAATTTTGGCATTTCTTAAATACAACATCGAATGATATGGAGCAGCTTTCGACTCAGTAACGTGTGCTCTGATAGGAGCTATATTTTTGTTAAATCCAGTCATTTAAGGCAGTCCTTCCTGGAGAACCTGAACCTTCAGGATGAACTTTTCAGAAGGCAACAATTGATAAAATAACTATTCATACAGAGAAAGGCCTTCACTTCACATCAAAACAAGCACATTCGCTGAAGAAGAACCTATTAACACTTGACTGCTCAGCTGAGGAAGTGGTAGAGTTTATAATTAGCACGACCTTCTAGAAATTGTACTGTTAGCCTTGATTAACCCCACACCTCCCTGTCCAAATTTTGGTTAACTATTTAGCTGAAATAGAATGAATTCTGTGCAGAATAAGTGACTCTATTGCCCACTAAAAGAGTCGTTAACACATATTTGGGTACTACTGACAATCTGCAGCCCAATAAAATCACAAGAAGGTGAAAAGCTGTAGTAAGTCCATGGTTGGACTCCATGATCCGATGGGTCTCTTCCAAACTGGTTGTTCTAAGATTCTAAGTCCACACTTGTCATGTACAAAGCTTAGCAGAGATGCGATTCACGTATCAAAGAAACAGTTATGACAGGAGACAGCTCTACACCTGCAGCTCTCGCTGAATCTACACAGGAACAGGCACGACAAACACCCGGGCTCAGCAAGAGCATGACTGGAAGAGTTAACAGAACACACTGAAGCACGGAGCCACCTCACATCAGTGAAGAATTAGCCACTTACTGGTCTTCTGGAGGTTAGAGGTGAGGATCCAAGCCCAGGACTAGGTACCTCATCATAGATGCTTCTAACGGGAGGAGCGCCGCTTTTATCTTTATGCGTAGGGACGACGGGCTGTGGGGGAGACCCTCCTGCAATCAAGAGGACACACGAAGCATGAGGAAACTTTTAATTTCACACCACCTTGAAACTTCAGCAGTAAATCCAACCGTGAAAGCAAGCAGATTGTTTCACTAGGGTTGGCAGAACCAGGTGGCCAAACAAACTGTTCAGGTGTGAACGTTCTTTGTAGGAATATTAATAGGTATCAGAAACCACCTCCTTATACAAGTACCACCTATGCTTTTAGATTTGTTTAACCCAGAATACTCACTCCCTACACACACACTCGCTCTTTTTATCAAGTATAGCTATGTCTTCCTATTTAAAGCAGGACAGTAATGAACTGTAACTGCTTCGAGGGTTAACCTTCCTGCAGCAGAGATGCAAAAACAAGAGGTTTAACACTTGAGACACACTATGTGCTAAAAAAACGACACACACACAGATGTCGCATGTGCTGTCATATTCTCATCATCCAAATTCCTTTTTTTCCCATAGAATTCCATACTACTGACAAACACAAGCTCTTAAGAGCAGGACTAGCTTGCACTTAGGCAGGATGGAGTAAATGCAGCTCCTCTCTCATTGTGTAAACTTTAAGACTTCCAGTATAGCAACACAATTAAATGGACTGAAACATCCCGACTTACCTTTGAAAACTCTGTATGGGTTTAACCCCCAAAAAGCAGTTTGACTTAAGAGTTTTCATTTTCAAAACATCTGGAAATCAAGCTTGTTTCAATCCTAAATTCAGAGCCTCAAGACTCCTATACGAATAGTTTAACATAACCAAGAACTGTTAACAGAGTACAGTATACAAGACACTCTCCCACCAAGTTTTTCAGTTTAAATGCATCTCTCACTGACCAGGAAAGGCCTGTGTCAGTGTCTTACAGGTTCCCCTTGTCCAGAAGGGATGGTCTGTAACACCACCCTTTAAAAATCATAGAATCACCAGGTTGGAAGAGACTCACCGGATCATCGAGTCCAACCATTACTATCAAAAATGCGTTAAAACAGCCTGTCCCTACAGCCTGTCCAGCTTGTGATACATTTACGGACCCAAAATTCACTGAGACACATTTAAAATGCAAGATTCTCTAAGATTTTAGCATCTCTGACACAAGTCTCTGCTACAAGAGCACAGAGAAGCTCACATTCACTACCTCCCAACACCCGTTAGGGTTTAAACATTGACATTTCTCCACCAGAAGATGTGTTTATGGTTCACATTCTGTGTGTGAGCTGTAAGCATCATTCTCCCAAGCGCTACCCAGCCCAGGGTTGCTTCAGGCAATAACCAGGCTGAATTTGCATGACTTTTCGATTTCAGAAATGCTTCCCGAGAGGACTGTATTTAAGGACAAAAACCAAAAGCAAAAGCAGGAGACCAACAGGCCACCACGTCGGCTTGAAAGTGAAAGAAAGGAAGACTAAAAATTATCCTGCAGTACTTAGACCCTCAATTTCTCCTTCAAAACAACTGCCACATTAACACCATAAAATCTTTAATTATTTAGCAAACTGATCTAATACAAAAGCCAAGATCATCCCCAACATGATATAAATCACGACACCAGCGCAGTGACCACAAAGAGCAGAGCGCAAATAGAATCATAGAATCACCAGTTTGGAAGAGACCCACCAGATCATCGAGTCCAACCATTCCTATCAAAATAGAACCACTAGATGCTAATTAAGGAGCATTTTTTAATTTTACTCCCTCCATCACCTCTGCAAGTGATTTTTTTAGTGTTCGCTGCAAAAAGATATTAGCAGATGGCACAAGCCCTGTTTAGTTCACCAGGAAACATCTCTGCTTTTAACAAAGAGAAAACATTGATGGATGGATGTGTAACTGGTTTCTGAAGAGCTGCAAAAATTAACTTTATATTAGGAAATGTTTGTGTTACTTTCCCTGTGAAAGCAAACTTTAGTGATACTAAAACTATCACGTTCGAAATATATTCAACTTCAGTGTGCTTGGAAGACTTTAGCCAAACTCCACAGAATACACTCGAGTTCACCGTTTATTCAACTAAATGAGTTAATTCAGTGCAAATTATAAACCTGCAAGAACTCAAGTTTTCAACAGTCATGCAGAGTGATAAGACAAACCAAACTTTTACCCTCCAGCATTTCGATTCTGACCTGCAAGGAGCGGAGACCTCATTTCCATTAGGCCAACTGAAGGGCCGCTTAAAGCCCGGGGCTGCGGAGATGCCGGTGCAGGCAGATCACCCATGAGGAACCCAGGAAGAAATTGAGCATTAGTGCCGGACTTTGGAGACGTCGGGGAGCCAAGAGTCATCGGCTCAGCTCCTGGGGCAATAAAAACAAAATTTAAAAACATGGGAGAAGGCAAGTGATCCAGACTTTTCTATTGCTTAAACAGTGCTTTGACTAAGAAACGTAGAACATGCTGGGGTGACTAGGAGGAGGTTTTTCATGGAAAGGGTCATTGGAATAGGCTGCCCAGGGAGGTGGTTGATTCAACTTCCCTGGAGGGGTTTAAGGGACAGGCAGATGAGGCCCTGAGGGACATGGATTAGTGTTTGATAGGAATGGTTGGACTCGATGATCCGATGGGTCTCTTCCAACCTGGTTGTTCTATGATTCTATGACTAAGGCAGTTCCAATCAAAGAGACTAAAGCAGTTTGAACCTCAATCATGGAATTGCTTGGCTGGAAAAGACCTTGCTGTTCCAGTCCAACTGTATTTATCCACTGCTAAACTAACCCCCTGAGCACCTCATCTGCCAGACTATTAAACTCCTCTAGGGATAGGGACTCCACTACCTCCCTGGGCAGCCTCTGCCAGCACTCGAAAAGCATTTCAGTAAGGAAAACTGTCATAAAACCAGCCTAAACTTGTCCTGATGCAACTTGAGGCAATTTCCTTTTGCACTACCACTTGCTATTGTGGAGGAGAGACCCCTCTCAGCCTCCTCTTCTCCAGGCTGAGGAGAGGTCTTAGTGCACCTTCCATATCATAGAATCACCAGGTTGGAAGAGTCCAACCATTCCCATCAAACACTAAACCATGTCCCTCAGCACCTCATCTACTTGTGCCTTAAACACCTTCAGGGAAGGGGAATCAACCACCTTCCTGGGCAGCCTATTCCAATGCCCAATGACCCTTTCCTTGAAAAACTTCCTCCTAATCTCTAGCCTAAATCTCCCCTGGTGGAGCTTGAGGCCATTCCCTCTTGTCCTGTCCCCTGTCCCTTGGGAGAAGAGCCCAGCTTCCTCCTCTCCACAACCTCCTTTCAGGTAGTTGTAGAGAGCAAAGAGGTCTCCTCTCAGCCTCCTCTTCTCCAGGATAAACACCCCCAGCTCTCTCAGCCGCTCCTTATACAGCCTGTTTTCCAGCCCCTTCACCAGCTTTGTTGCTACCACTTAATAACTATTTTACCTATGTGAAAATAATGCCACAGAATAAAGGGCAATAATAAATATGACCTCAATTTCTACCTAGTTTATCTAGTTATTTTTCTCAGGTTTTTGTAAAACAGACAAAAAGGAAAGAATACACAACCTCTCTCTTAACATGTTTAAAGCCTTTTGTATTCTAAAGAGTTAAATAAACCAGTGAACATACTACTGTAAATCGTTGAAATATTGATAGCAAAAAAAAATGCATTTCAAAGGGAATTTGGTCCATTATTAGTACTTCAGAAAAGTTCATTATCACGAGTACCTTTTTGTCTACATTAAGACAATTTTTCTCCTCCTTCATGCACAAATAGCCGGAGAAAGAGAGAGAGATATTCCAAGTACTGAAAGGGGCTGCAGGAAAGCTGGGGAGGGGCTCTGAATCAGGGAGGGCAAGGACAGGACAAGGTGAGATTGAAATCTTAGGCAGAAATGTTTTGCTGTGAGGGTGGGGAGGCCCTGGCCCAAGTTGCCCAGAGCAGGGGTGGCTGCCCCATCCCTGGAGGGGTTCAAGGGCAGGTTGGATGGGGCTTGGAGCCCCTGATCCAGTGGGAGGTGTCCCTGCTCATGGCAGGAGTGAGACTGGATGGGCTTGGAGGTCCCTTCCAACCCAAACCATTCCATGATTCCAAGAACAACCTCCTGGGTTTGTTTTTTTTCTTTTTTGAGCTTGGACAATATTTAAGTCAAGAGGAACATGCAGATTAACAGTATCTTAGTTTAAGAAACAACAGTTAATTCCCCCATTTTGCTTGAAAGGTAATAGTCGGGCTTGTATTATAGAATCATAGAACAACCAGGTTGGAAGAGACCCACCCGATCATCGAGTCCAACCATTCCTATCAAACACTAAACCAAGTTCCTCAAGACCTCATACACCCATCCCTCAAACCCCTCCAGGGAAGGCAAATCAACCACCTCCCTGGGCAGCCTATTCCAATGCCCAATGACCCTAACACCATAATAATAAATTAATAGATTAACGCTGCCATATTCAAGCAATTTTGGTTTTGTTCTCTGTGTAAATCAAGTCCTGAAGAGGTCTTAGCAAATTCCAATCCTTTCACCTGACAGGGAAAACAAGCAAATTGAGGAGATGTTATGCTTATTTATAGGTCATAGAATCATAGAACAACCAGGTTAGAAGAGACCCATCGGATCATCGAGTCCAACCATTCCTATCAAACACTAACCCATGTCCCTCAGGACCTCGTCCACCTGTCCCTTAAACCCCTCCAGGGAAGGTGAATCAACCACCTCCCTGGGCAGCCTGTTCCAATGCCCAATGACCCTTTCCATGAATCCACCAGCAGTTTAAGCTGCAAGAGGGGAGACTGAGATGAGATCTTGGGGAGAAAAGTTTTTCTGTGAGGGTGAGGAGGGCCTGGCCCAGGCTGCCCAGAGCAGAGGTGGCTGCCCCATCCCTGGAGAGGTTCAAGGCCAGGTTGGACGGGGCTGGGAGCCCCTGACCCAGAGGGAGGTGTCCCTGTCCCTGCAGGGGTGGGACTGGGTGGGTTGTGAGGTCCCTTCCGCCCCGCCCCCCCCAACGCGGTGCCGTGAGGCGGCGCTGCCGGCGCTCACCTGCGGGCGGGTCCATGGCGAGGGCCACGCGCGGCCGGCGGGAAGCGGGACAGGCCGCTCCGCCCGCCGCCTTCAAACCGACCGGAAACTCGCGTCACTTCCGGGAGGACGGGGGCGGAGCCGCCGCTGGGCGGGAACAGGGCTGAGGGCTGGGGGCGTGGCTTGTACTGAGGGGAGTTAGGAGCTCGCGGTGTGGGCGTGGCCTCGTGCTAGGGGGCGTGGCTTGCGCTGGGGGCTAGGCTGCTGCCCTCCTGCCCCCTGAGGGAAAGGGATCCACATAGGGAAAGAATCATAGAACCGCCAGGTTGGAGGAGACGCACCAGATCATCGAGTCCAACTGTTCCTATCAAACACTAACCCATGTCCCTCGGCACCTCTAACTGAAAGAACTAGGCTGAAGGAAGAAAGTAAAAGGGGCTCTCCCTTAGTTAAGAGGCTGAAAATGAAATTGGAAATGGGGTCTTTGTATGCAAAGAGCTGAATAGACCCAACTCCTGCTGAAGCTGACACACCTTCATGGGATGCAGCACCTTACACTGGCTGCAGGGACAAAAGCAGGAAAGGAAACAGATTTACAGCTTACATATAGAGATACATGTGGGCATAAAAGCAGGCATCTTTAAACTGGGGACTAGAGGTGACACAGAGCACTTGGTGACCTCTTCTGGATGGTTTCCAGGGATATAATATTCATGCCAAAGGAACTGGGATTCACCAGGGCAAAGGGATTTACCAAGGGACAGGGGTTCACCTGGGGACAGGGGCTCGCTAGAGGGCACAGATTCACCAGGGGAAAGGACAAGGATTCACTAGAGAACAGCGATTCGCCTGAGGGGGGGACAGGGATTCACTAGGAGACACAGATTCACCCAGGGACAGGGATTGACCAGGGGACAGGGATTCACCTGGGGACAGGGAATCACCCAAGGGACAGGGATTCACTAGGGGACAGGATTCACCCAGGGGACAGGGATTCAATAAGAGACAGGGATTCACTCAGGGACAGGGATTCACCCAGGGACAGGGATTGACCAGGGGACAGGGATTTACCTAAGGGACAGGGATTTACCTAAGGGACAGGGATTTACCTAGGGGACAGGGATTCACCAGGGGACAAGGATTAACTCAGGGACAGGGATTCACTAAGAGACAGGAATTCACCCAAGGGACAGGGATTCACCCAGGGACAGGGATTCAATAAGAGACAGGAATTCACCAGGGACAGGGATTCACCCAGGAACAGGGATTCAATAAGAGATAGGAATTCACTAGGGGACAGGGATTCACCCAGGAACAGGGATTCAATAAGAGACTGGGATTCACTTGGGGACAGGGATCCACTCAGGGACAGGGACTCGATAAGAGACAGGAATTCACTAGGGGACAGGGATCCACCCAGGAACAGGGATTCAATAAGAGACAGGGATTCACTAGGGTCAGGGATTCACCCAGGGGACAGGGCTGTTCATAACAGAACGACAGAATGGTTTGAGTTGGAAGGGACCTCAAAGCCCATCTCGTTCTATTTTATACTTCATAGAGAAGCAATCTGCTTTGTCTTTTCTAAAAGCATCTGCACATACACATATTACATAATTTTATAAGATTATTTCTATATATTATATATATAGTATTGCATATTCACTTTTTGCCTCCTTCAGCATTGAAATGACAGCCTCAGGGGCAGACTAGCTATCCTGCAAACTCACCCAGATCATTTTTCCAACTTCAACAGTGGCCATGAGCAAACTATTCATTACTGGACAGAGAGCTGAGACACCGTTCCTAAAATCACCTCCTGCAGCTTTGTGGAACATCACGGAAGTGACTGAAAGTATAAAATTATTCAGCTTTTGAAAAGAATCACGGAATCATTTCTGAGAGGATGAGCTCAATCATAGAATGGTTTGGGTCAGAAGGGACCTCACAGCCCATCCAGTGCCACCCCTGCCCTGGCCAGGGACACCTCCCACTGCCTCAGGGGCTCCAAGCCCCATCCAACCTGCCCTTGAACCCCTCCAGGGATGGGGCAGCCACCACTGCTCTGGGCAACCTGTTCCAGGGCCTCACCACTCTCACAGCAAAACATTTCTCTTCTCTTTCTGCTGAAAACCATTCCCGTGGTCCTGTCCCTACCCTCCTTGACCAGGAGTCCCTCTCCAGCTTTCCTGTACATCTCATCGCGTCCAAGATCGAATGCAGACAAATCCAACCACCTCTAAAATGGAAATGCCATAACAAGACGCAGCATAGCTCACAGTCAGTGAAGTGCTGAAGTAAGAATAAGAATATAATAATAATATATATCGTATCAATTCCCGAAACCAAACATTTCCAGTCTCTTTTGATATGAAATGTATCCAAACACAGTGTTCTTTTTATTTTATTGCACATTAATATATCAAACCATTAAGAAATGGCATGAAGGCCACAAAAACACTAGTAAAATCTGCAGTTTGTTTGGGTTTAACATGCCACATGAAGACAGTTACTCCAGCTCGAGATCTGCCAGGAGGGTCACAGTTACACAACCTGCGGTGCCTGTTCTTTATACACGACGTGGAATGGAGTGTGAGGGGGCAGCAGATCATAGAATCATAGAACAACCAGGTTGAAAGAGACCCATCAGATCATCGAGTCCAACCAAATGAGGGCTGAACGCAAAGGAAAGGCAGCGGCAGTGAGTTAGTGAGAGGTTGTCAAAATATTTCTCCTACCTTCGCTGAAATGAGCTACAAAACATACTGAGGGGCTGGTTCCAGCACTTGGAAAACACATCAGTGCTCTTCAACCGCTACTTGATGGGAAAGAGTAGAAAGATACGAAGCATTAAAATGTCCTGTACATTCTCAGCATCCTCAAAAAGACCAGCTGTTTACATTTAAAAAAATATTTAATGGCTGGCTAGCCCACAAATTGCATAAAATCCTCTTCAGTTGCAATATAATTTTAAAATCCGGTACCAAGTGCTTTGTTATATGAACATTTTATTATCTAGATTTTGCAACCTGCAAATGCATAGATTTGGTTTAGTACTAAACAGGGCAATTAATGTCAGTTATTTTATTTCCTCTCTCAATTGCCTGAATTCTCTGAGGATTCAATTAAATTCTTTTATTATTATTATTATTCTAAGGAAAATTGAACTGTATCTTTTTATTATAGCTGTAGGAAGAGCTTGTTCACGGGCAGAGCCATCTCTGGAGTCAGGGGAATACCCTTTGGCCTTTAGACTACATGTTGAAAAAAAAGGGGAGCCAGAGGGGTAAAGAAAAAACACTTAAGGCCTTTAAAACAGATGAGAAAGGGGAGTGTGAAATGACAGACTGAAGCACACCCGACACCTCTTACTGTACAGTCAAACCAGGTGGTTTCCCTCCTCCCTACTGCTCAGTCGTGATCATTTATGCTTCCATTTGCCTTCACGGTCTGCTCCTGGTACTTGCGAAGCTGCTCCATGAAGCCAGGATTGGGACAAGCCGCAGGCCTCGCACTTTTCACCAAGGAAAAGGCTTTAGCGAAACTCAGTCCTTCTGAATTCATGAGATACCCGGTGACTACAGCCGCTGCACGGGAGACTCCTGCGTTACAGTGCACCAGCACCACCCCGTCCTTTCAAGAGACAAACGAAACATCAGTCGGGATGATCATTAAGGAGGCAACAATGAGTCGTGGGAACTTTACATTACAATCTCTTAAGACTTATTAAAAGCTTCCTGCTGAGCTCAAAGAAAAGATTTATATAAACAAGTCCAAACTCAGATTTATGTATAATTTTGAAAATGAAACATTTTTCTAACAAAAGCAGCATCAAAGGTATCTAATACAATTAGTACCTTAGAACTAAACCGCCATTCTTAGAATCATAGAATCACCAGGTTGGAAGAGACCCACCGGATCATCTGTCCCTTTCCCCTAGACCTTGCAGCAGTGCCCTCAAGTAAAAGCCAAATCACAGAAGCCTGGGAGGCTAAGCTGTCTGTTCTAATCAGGTGCCATTTTAAACCAGATTCTATTTGCAATATAGAAAGGAACTTGACTGCACCTTGACCCGAGCACAGAGGCAGATGTTGGAGCATCTTGTAGTTTCAGACGCAGGCTTCTTGTATTCTCTGAGTGACACGGTTTAGAGATTGGTGGGAACGGTTGGACTCGATGATCTGATGGGTCTCTTCCAACCTGGTGATTCTATGATTCTATGTTTGCAAGGCCCAGGCTTTGTAATGATGTCACATATGTAAGTCAGATCGTGACCTGGAGAAGGCTCAGTCCAAACTGAGTCCAAAGCCACTTTCATAAAACAACCCCCAAACCTGTAGCGTCCCCATATTCCAAATAAGGATACTGAGACAGGGCACAACGTGCTAAGATTCCCCAAGCTAAACAAAAGCATTCCAGGAATAAACAGTCTGCTCTGTCTGCCTTTAACAGGCAGCAATTATTCCATGAGCTTGTTCCCCAAAGGAAAAAAAGACCTTACGATCACCAGGGCTCCTTGCAGAGAGTCTCGTGGCTCAAGTTACAGGCCTGAGTGTCACAATTATCTGGTATATTAACTAACACAAGAAAGTGGTTCCTGCTCGAAAAATCTTACAGTTTAAATAATGAGGCAAGGTAGTAAGAGACCGAGTGTATTTTGGGGGACAGGACAAGAGGGAATGACCTCAAGCTCCGCCAGGGGAAATTTAGGCTAGAGATTAGGAGGAAGTTTTTCCCACAGAGGGTCATTGGGCATTGGAATAGGCTGCCCAGGGAGGGGGTTGATTCACCTTCCCTGGAGGGGTTTAAGGGACAGGTAGACGAGGTCCTGGGGGACATGGGTTAATGTTTGATAGGAATGGTTGGACTCAGTGATCCGGTGGGTCTCTTCCAACCTGGTTGTTCTATGATTCTATGATTCTATTTTCCTTGTGGAAGAAATGCCATAATCAGGTTGTGTTAACTTGAGCGAGTCATTCTTCCCGTCTCAGCCTGGCATCTCTTCAACAAGGAAGCATTTGAGAGAAGTCAGTCCTGCTACAAGTACCAGTTGGCAGAGACTTACTGAGCAGCGTGGGCTTTACTTGCCTTCTCCAATTCAGCTGCTCTCAAGCTCCTTTGTTAAAATAACCCTGTTCTAGTAATAATTTCTCATATATCCTGCCCTCTCACCATAGAGGTGATGAAAGGAGAGGCTGGGAGATCAAAGAGCAGTATCTCTCTGGGGTTACTTAATCAGAAGAGCACTTATCACAGTACAATTTATCGTAAGCTCTTCTTTTAGAAACTCAGTGGAAACCGTAACCAGAAACCTTGATAAGGTTGTTAAGTGACGATGCAGATCACATCGCTCGTAAATGATAAATGAGAGAAGAAAAGAACCCTGCGTGACACAAGGCAAGCCGGGGAAAGATTATCATCTCCTTTTATCCCAATCTACCTAAATAATGAATACGGTAGATATGGTGGAAAAACTCACAATAAGGTTTTGTTGTGAAGTCACGGCGCAGGTATCAAAGCAATGGGTGTCAGAAATGACAGAGGACACTTGACTTCAGCAGGAGTCGGGATGGTCTTGGTTACAGGGAGGTCAGACAGGTGAGTGCAGGTGGAGTCCCTTCACCCGTTTCCCTATCTCATGTCTTTGTCAGGATTTTGTTGGCAGCTAAAATCACTTGCTGGCCCCTAGACTGCTGATACCTTCTCTGACAGTTTTCATACAATCACCAGGTTGGAAGAGACCCATCGGATCATCGAGTCCAACCATTCCTATCAAACACTAAACCATGTCCCTCAGCACCTCGTCCACTTGTCCCTTAAACCCCTCCAGGGAAGGTGAATCAACCCCCTCCCTGGGCAGCCTATTCCAATGCCCAATGACCCATTCTGTGAAGAATTTTTCCTTATGTCAAGCCTGAACCTCCCCTGGTGGAGCTTGACGCCATTCCCTCTCATTCTGTCCCTTGGGAGAAGAGCCCAGCTCCCTCCTCTCCACAACCTCCCCTCAGGTAGTTGCAGAGAGCAATGAGGTCTCCCCTCAGCCTCCTCTTCTCCAGGATAAACACCTCCAGCTCTCTCAGTCACTCCTCATAAGACTTGTCCTCCAGCCCCTTCACCAGCTTTGGTATGAAATCGTATGTGGATTCCTAGTCCAATGTGTTGGTTCTTCAGTGGATGCTCGAGGAAAAGCACGAGGGCTGCTGACCACCCACACATATCTCTAAAAGCCCTATGAAGCTTCCTGATAATCCTAAGAAACACCCTTGAAGGATAAGTTACAGAAAGAAAAGTGTTTCTCCTTTTCTTCCCTCCATCCCACATAACGACTTGGAATTACAATGAGATTTCTTTATCTCAAGTCAGATACTGTTGCAGCTTCATTAAAGAAGCATTTTGCTAAACACGCAGGACACTCATTCTAAAAAAAAAAACATAACTGGAGGGAATGGGGACTAACAGCATGGCCCTGGTTCTAGGAATGCTTAGATATTCTTGGATTCTCTATTTGAAATGAAGAAAAGGCAGTGGCAAAATTATTCATTTCTTTCTATTCGTTTCCATTCATTTCACTCTACTTTCTTTTGTCGCTTTAGATTTGAAATAGGGTAAATAAATAATCTAAACAGGATAACTAGTAGCATCAATTATTGATATACTGTACCTGGGCCTTGGCTTCCTCAATGAATTCAAAACATTCTGGGAAATAGGAGGTAATATCGGTTTCTGGGAGGTCCAGAATAGGGATAGTCTTATATATAAAGTCGTCAAGGAAGGCATTTTGGACTCCGTATGCCACGTTCAGAACATGAGTAACCTACATCAACAAAAAGGGGAAAAGAAAAAGGCATTTTTCTGAAGACAGCAAGCAAAGCCAGCAGCAGTAAAGGTGGATTTTTCTTTAATAACCTCAAAGTCCTTCCAGTCCCATCCACCTCTCACTGGATCAAGGGCTCCCAGCCCCATCCAACCTGGCCTTGAACCCCTCCAGGGATGGGGCAGCCACCCCTGCTCTGGGCAACCTGGGCCAGGGCCTCTCCACTCTCATCATTCCAGAACTCAGCTCCAAAAAAACTTTTAATCTTGCAGCCAAGCCAAGATTATTCCAGCTGCGGCAAAGCTTGCAGGCTCCCACCCCTCTGCAAACAGAGCCACGGCTGCTTTTAGAAGCACACACATCATGTAATTTCGCTTAGAGTGACTTGAGAGTATTTCAGATTCTTTAATTTAAAAAAGGACTGCACCGGCAAGCACATTTCCTCAGAATTCCAGCCTTATGGACCACTTGGCAGGGATTGTGGGGTCAGTCAAGGGGGTTTCAATGGCCGTGGATCAATAAAGGAAGGGGTTGGGTGGCCATAGGATCAATCAAGGGGATTTTGATGGCTGTGGGATCTATTTAGGGGGGATTTGATGGCTGTAGGTTTTATCAAGGTGGCTTGTGATGGCCATAGGATCTATCAAGTGGAGGTTTGATGGCTGTGGGGTCTATCAAGGGTTTTTTCATGGCTGTGGGATCTATCCAGTGGAGTTTTAATGGCTGTAGGAATTATCAAGGGGGATTTTGATGGCTGTGGGACCGATCAAGGTGGGGGTTGATGGCTGTGGGATCTATCAAGGGGGTTTTGATAGCTGTGGGATCTATCAAGGGGCTTTTGATGACCGTGGGACCGATCAAGTGGGGTTTCGATGGACGTGGAACCAATCAAAGCGGTGACTGATAGCTGTGGGATCAATCAAGTGGGGTTTTGATGGCTGTGGGACCAATCAAGGGGGATATTGATGCCTATGGGACCATTCAAAGGGGGTCTGATGGCTGTAGGACCTATCAAGGGGGTTTCTGACGGCCATGGGATCTATCAAGTGGGGTTTTAGTGGTTGTGGGATCTATCAAGGGGATTTCGATGGCTGTGGGACCGATCAAGGCAGGGGTTGACGGCTGTGGGATTTATCTAGGGGGTTTTGATGGCTGTGGGATATATCAAGGTGGGTTTCGATGGCTGTGGGATCTCTCTAGGGGGTTTTTGATAGCTGTGGGATCTATCTAGGGGGGTTTCAATGGCCATGGGATCTATCGGAGGGGGGGGGGGTTAATGGCTGTAGGATCTATCAAAGGGCATTTCGCTGGCTGTGGATCCGATCAGGGCAGGGGTTGATGGCTGTGGGATCTATCAAGTGGGGTTTCGATGGTTGTGGGATCTATCAAGGGGTTTTGATGGCTGTGGGATCTATCAAGTGGGTTTTAATGGCTGTAGGATCTATCAAGTGGGGTTTCGATGCCTGTGGGACCAATCAAGGAGGGGATTGACAGCTGTGGGACCAATGAAAGGGGGTTTTTATGGCTGTAGGATCTATCAAGGGCGGTTTGATGGCTGTGGAACCAATCAAAGGGGATACTGATTGCTGTGGGATCAATCAAGTGGGGTTTTGATGGCTGTGGGACCAATCAAGGTGGGGACTGACGCCTGTGGGACCAATCAAAGGGGGTTTTGATGGCTGTGGGATCTATCAAGGGGGGTTTTGATGGCTGTGGGATCTATCAAGGGGGGGTTGACGGCTGTGGGATCTATCAAGGGGGGGGTTGATGGCTGTGGGATCTATCAAGTGGGGTTTCAATGGCCGTGGGATCTCTCAAAGGGGATTTCGATGGCTCTGGGATCAATCAAGGTGGGGATTGATGCCTGTGGGACCAATCAAAGAGGGGTTTGATGGCCGTAGGATCTATCAAGTGGCTCCTCGAGGCCAGGTCCCGTTACCTTGTGTCTCCTCATGGTGTCCATGTCGTGAGCGGCATCCTGCGAGCCTGAGGAGAGAGGGAGCGTGTTGTCGGCGGCAGCCCCCGCTGCAGGGCCAGGCCCCCCCGGGCGCACTCACCCAGCAGCAGCCAGGGCTTCAGCAGCCCGACCTGCAGGTCGGCGCTCAGGTCCCGCACGAAGCCGCCGCCGGGCAGCGCCCCGGCCTCCTCCTGCTGCAGGCAGGCGCCGCGCCACGTCTCGATCACCGTCCTGCCGCTCAGCGCCGTCACGCGGGTGCGCTGCGGCCGCAGCCGCGACCGAGAGAACCCGCGGATCTCCCGAGCCAGAGACTCCATCGCGACCCGAGCCCGCACCGCACCCAGAGGGGAGCGGAAGCGCGGGGCGGGGCCAAAGGGAGCCGAGAGAAGCGATTGGATGAGGGGAAGGGAAAGGGGAGGGGCATAGGGGAGAGCTGAGAGACTCGATTGGACGAGGGGATCGGAAAGGGGAGGGGGAATAGGGGAGAGCCGAGAAGCGCGATTAGGACGAGGGGAACGGGAAGGGGAGGTGCATAGG